>JAKUCV010005256.1:23089-44911 GCA_028386065.3 Turnera subulata
CACTCACACATAATGGGAGTGCTCATAAACACAATCATGAGAAACAAATTCTCATCAGAAACTGCAAACATCCATACAGGGAAGTAGAACCGTGCGACCAGCATACAGTGAGAGCTAAATGCTATACATCTGTTAGGAATATATAGCCTCTCATCCAGAAGAAACCTGCAAGTAGATCAAAAAGTATGCAAGTACCCTAGATCATAAATCACATTAGAAATCTACCGAAGATCTCTCTTTTAAAGATATATTGTATTCACAATTATAACCATACGTCATAATTGGTGCACCGGTGAATACAAACTAATGTGATTTCGGTCAATGATCTTCCTCTTCTCACGATCCCCTTAACTCAACTTAACTTGCTTTTCTAGACATGTCCCGCCAGACCGAATCAATGTCCATGGTCCTTCGGCAACACACTAAGATAGCAAACATTAAGCTGAATCTCAAGTATCTGATCGGAGTCCTGAGGGTACACAATCGAGCCACCATAAAGGCTCTGGGTCTCACACAACAGTAAGCAGAGATTGAACTTATGTAAACCCGTTTGGTCGGCAAAATGCACACATGGTACGAAACATGTGCTACAGCATTTTCTCCTTTCCCGTGGAGCGTATGTCTTTCCCATATGGAATGCTGTACAGATGATATTTAGACACCATATGTGTCCAAATTTGAGTTCCTAAATCTACACATCAACTTGAACTCACATCTGGCCCACTAAGTAGACTTGGTGAACGTATTCCACTATTAAGATGACCTTATGTCATTATATAGTCGACATTTATGATTTTAAGCCACAAGCTCTCAAATTATCCGTCTGATAATTTTGCTTAAAATCTGTCTCATCTCCACTTATCACTAAGATAAGGAGGCGGTTACCCGTGTGAGAGGGCTAACCTCGTGTCTACTCGACATGCTCTTAAACAAATAAATGAAGAATGTACGTAACATTCATCCATATGTATGTATGCAAATCAACTTATTTGATAGCAAGAACATTAAACGCAGGTTGTGAACTTTGGGAAAATAATAAGCATAAAGTGAAGTACTTAAGCCTACACAATTTTAATACCTAATGTGTTCCACAAACACATCCCAAGGTAAAGGCCTAAACAGTGCATCTAATCACTTGTCTCTTATAGACAAATACTTCACTTCACAACCTCGCATACAACAATGCCTTTTGCATAGTTGTATCTGATGTCTACTTATTTGGTGAAACTAACCATTCTTGGCAATGGAAATTGCAGTCTCACTGTCATAGTCGACTAACACTAGAGCAGTGTTCTATGCATTATCCATCTCACAAATCCAAGAATTTATTCAACTAAATAACTTTTACACTGCTGAAGCGAGAGCCACATATTTAGCCTCAATCACAGTCAAGAATACACATGATCATTTCTTACTACTCTATGATATGGCGCCATCATTTAGTAAGAGTATATATCTAGATGTAGTCTTTTCTACCATCTAGATCTTTTCCATGATCAAGGCTTGTGTATTCAACCAAGAAGGACATTTCCTAACTTGGTGACAAAAATATAATCAGCAGACTTCTATAGACATCCCATGATCCTTTTTAACTGCTTGTAATAAGCTATGCCTAGGTCGGATTGACATCTATCTGTTAAGCCATTTGCTTAACCAATATCTAGTCTATCATACACCATAGTGTACAACAAACTTCTGACTGCGCTCCGTTATGGAACTTGGCTTATTCATCACTCTCATCTGGAGTCTTGGGACACACGTTTTCTCAAAGTATGACATTTACTAATAGGAGTTTAGATATGGTTACTTTGATGCATATTGTATTATTCCAAACCTTTATTAGTGTAACTCTCTTACGAGAAATACAATAATTTCTTGAAACAATATCTTGAAATCTTAATTTCAAGATTATATGCAATCTTTATCCATATCATCTATCTCGATTGAGATGACAACTAGGTTCTCTACCTTGTTGATTAAACTCCATATCATTTCTAGCTATAAGTATGCCATATACATACTATATGTAAATTGCAAACTTACTTGGTACATGCCTTGAGGATTAAAAGACCAATATAGACTTCAAAGTCTACAAACCATATGTTTGTGGTCCTCTTTAATGAAACACAATCGGTTTCATTAAATCTCCATTGAGAAAGGCATTATTATATCCGTTTGACGTAACCCAAGGTTTAAGTCTGAAATAATAGCTAGAAACATCCATACATAGGTAAAACTCACAGAAAACACCAGCCTTACCTATTGGTTGAGTCTTAAATTTCTCAACTATACCACCAGCCTTAAGCTTGCTTTTGAGAACACATTTGTTCCCAATGGCATTGTGTCCTTCAATGAGAACAACCAGTCTTTAAACTTTATTGACTCTCATTGACTCCATCTATTCTTCAAGTGCCTTTGTCCATTTTTCTTTAGAAAGATTTTGAGGCAGCCTCTTCTAGGCTCATCATGTAGAAATATCATAAAAGACCCACTATCTTTGATGTCAAATCATCAATGACAATCTTTTATGAGAATCACACTTAATTGTGATTCAGGTATGTTGTGCCCATTTGGATCAACATGGCTCTCACTAGGATTAAAAATGTTAGTCTCACTCCCACTTAGAACAAGATCTATCTTTATCGCTCCAACTTGGAACAACAAGATTACTTTTATTCGGACTTGATGATGAGGAAGTTTATTGATGAGAAACTAATTCATCAACTGTAAAAATTCTCCCACTCGAATAAAGTAATCCTAGCACGTCTTAATCCTCTTCCTCAAATAAAGATAGGCCTTAACCTACCTCACCTTTCTTAGGAAACTCATTCACAAAGAATGTAACATCTGTTGGTTTAAACTCAGTTACACTCCCACTGTTCTGTTGACTTATAAACATATAACCTTTGAGGTTAGTAAGTATCTCATAAGACACTTGTCTTCCTCTCAAAGCACATCTTGCCAGGTAGAGAGGAATAATGTTTATAAGTAGCATAACTTCCAAAGTTACTAAAACACTTGGTGGGAAGCATTTTACTCAACAACATATGTAGAGTAGTTGTAACTGGCAATGTAGGCATACTGTTAAGTAGATAGGCAGCAAGCAAACATTACCCATGTGGCAATAAAGTTTGTGCCCTCATTTACTTAACCATTACAAAAGCATTCCATCACGTCACTCTATAACACATTTGTCATAGATTATTAAGAATAGTCAACAAATGCACTATACCGTTTCATCAAATACCCACTGATTGGATTGACAAAACAATCACAATTAGCATGAAGATCTTATATCTTCATTTCTAGTTAATTTTCTATGAAGCTCATATAGCTTTAGAAATAACTTAATGTCTCTAAAAAAATAGAAAATTAAATAGATATAATTGGACATAATGAATAAAAAAAAGATGAATAACATGCTTATGCCTAGTCCAAACGTGAATGAACTCACAGATGTCCAGCGGACAAATAAAAATGAAGAGCTTGCTTTAATCACTTTACCGAACGGTCAATAATCGGCTAGATAACACTCACAAGTAGACAATTCTACTTGTATAATGCTAGGAAGCAAACATTATTTGCTAACCTTGGCATTCTCTGTTGGTCCGTATGACCAATTCTAGCATTATTCGATAATAAGACTAAAGCCATATAAAATTGAACCAGAATCAATTTTATAATTTGTCATAAAAGCATGTATGGTTACTAAAACCAAGACATGTCAGAAAAGACATCTAGCATATAAGATCACATCTCATATGTTACACAAGACTAACTTGTATGATGTGAGTATTTAAGCAACACCTTATTATTGTCACTTACATGTCAAAACGTTTAATCTCCATGTGAGACTTAACGTTGATCAGGTATCACATCTCCATACAATATAATGTGTACAAACACAAAGTTTGTTAGCTCATGCAAAGTAAAGTACCACATCGTACTATCCAATTTCATCATTGGAAAATGACCCTTTTGGTCATCATTGTAACACTTTTGTTACAACAGTACTTTGCATTGTATGGTTTGCCGCACTGATCTGTCTTCAACTTTCATGACAATATTGATGATCACAAGAGCACTTTTGCTCTACCAGCACATCTTGGAATACTAAATTCCAAGTTTTATAATTATTGCCATTAAGCATCAACCTTTTGTTGAGCTATACGACAATAACATATGAAGCAGTAATTATATTTAACAAATAAAATACAAAAAAAGGATCACATATAAGATATAATGTTCAACATACATACATGTATAATGCTAAGCTTCGATTGGCTAAGTTAATAATCACATGCATAACCCGGAGTCGAAAGTTCACTATGTTCCCAGTCATCGTCCTAAAGTTGAATGCATAATGACAATTAATTTAACCAATAACACAGCTAAGCATTAATCATGCTCCAGACAACATATTTGTCAAGCACAATTTTATAATCCCATGTGGATTATAAGTTGAACAACCCAACAATGTTAAACTAATTAACATGTGATGCTGAACTAAATAGCAGCTAGTTCATAATGTTAATCTAATTAACATTAAAGCAGGTAATCGTATATTACTCATGCTTGAACAGTTGGGTAAATATTCCTCGTGCCAAATTCACAAAGAAAATGGTCTAGAAATATTTGGATTGTATTTTATTGGTGAAGAAACATAAATACAAAATTTATGTGAAGAGAATTAGTCCATATGACTAATTTCTTTAACTGGAACCCTTCATAATTTCTTTTACAAAAATATTGGAACCCTTCATAATTTTATTCTAAGCCGTATGGGGCATAATAAAAAATTTAATTAGACCATATGTCTGACATGGACAAATTTTACTAAGGTCATGAGATTTAAAAATAAAACTTATTTAGACCGTGTGTCTTAAAAAGAATTTTGATATCGATCATCTCTTCTAAAATAAATATAATAATATTAGACTTTTGTCTCGTTCAATTTTATTTTATTTAGCCCATAAGCCCATAAAATAAAACGTACTTAGACCGTATTTCTAAGATAGATAATTTAATTTTATACAGGTCATAAACCCAAAATAAAATTAATTTTTAGACCATATGTCTAAAAAAGGAGAGTCCATTATTATTATATTTTCTTTGACCATATGTCAAATAGAAGAAATTTAATTTAGACCATATGTCTAAAAGGACCGTCTCTTTCTAAAAAATAATATTAGACTTGTAGTTATTTTATTAGGTCTCAAACCCAATAAAAAAAATAATTTAGACCATATGTCTAAAATAAGTCCATATTATTTTATTCAACCATATGTTGACAGAAAAAAATTAATTTTAGACCGTCTGTCTAAAATAAGTCAATTTTATTTTTATAGCCCATGTAAAAGAGAAAATAATTTAGACCGTATGCCTAAATTAATTTTAATTAAACCATATGTTTAATATAGGCCATACAAAATAAAATTGGTAAGACCTTATGTCTTTAAAAAAAAAGTCCATAATAGGCCTTGTGCCCATTAAATTTGTCCAACCCAATTTATATAGACTACTAAAGCCCAATAAATTACACACAAGAGGCCCACATGGCATTGTTTAGGCTTGGCTCGGTTTGGCTGACGTCTCAGGTTCGGCTCGATACAGCCAGCCGACATATCCGGCTCGGCTTGCCGACATTTCAACCTTTTTTTTTTGAAACACTCACAGCCACACGGTTGAATTAATCACAACCATACGATTTGAAAATGATGCCCTAGGCATCATCTTCTCCGAAGACACGCACAGCCGCCGCCTCAATGGTGATGCTCCCACTGGAGCAAACAAACCAAACCGGAGCACTCGCTGCCGTGGCCAGGGAGGACGCAACGACGACGAACACCACCGCAGCAGCCACACTGCCGCCGGTCATGCGTGCAGATCGCACTTCGTAGCCCCCCTGCCGCCCGCCTCAGCCGAAGACGACGACTGACGTGGACGCAGTGGGGCGGAGCGGATCGAGGACGAAGAACGCTGCATGCGCTCTCTCCGGTCTCGTTGCTCGCCAATCGCCACCCAGCCTCGTTCGGCGTCGAGCCATGGCTGCCGTTTCTGAAACTGAGAACCGTACCGCCGCATGCACCCACCGTCTGTGGCGCTGCGGGTGTGAGTCTCCTCCAGCCTCGGTCGCCGCCGTGTGCAGCAACACTTTGCCTTGTTGCCGTCTGCAGCAACCCATGCCCTGCTCGCCGCCATGTGCAGCGTGATGTGGATGGTATCGGATCGGGTTCCATTGTTCTCCAACAAGAACACAGGTCCAAATTTTTTTTATTTTTTTTATTTTTTTACCAATAAAATATGCAAGCGCAGTACATACAATCCGTGTATTGTATGTTTTGTGAATAGTTAATACAATCATGTTTGTATTGAATTACACATATATACGACTATATACATGTAATCGATTATTCACAAAAAAATAGAACTGGACGCAGAAATCGAACAAATCGATAAAATGTAATATATCAATCCCATATAAACGACTGTAGATTCCAAAAAAAAAAATTATTCTAGATTTACACAAAATCGTAGAATTAATCAGAATACAAGCCTTATGGCTCCGCTACCAATGAAGGATTTCAATGTACATATACATATAATAGATAAGGGGACTTATCTGTAAGAGTGAAGCGGAAGCGTTGTCAGGATCGGGAGCCACGGCTTGAATCACTGGTCGGTGGAGACCGTCACAGTGTGTCGGATCGGCCTCCTAGTTTCCACGGTCTAAACCCTAGAATGCAGTGTGTGCAGGTTATCTCAGTGTTTACGCAACACATGTGTATTATACATTCGATGTATCAGCCTCCCCTTGTGGCGGCTTATATAATGCACTAGTTGGGCCCAATTGGGCTTAAGTGAGCACCCCTTATAGGTGGACTCACTATTTTCCAACAGCAACCAATGCCTAATTCTTTTTGGTCAAATAAAACTATTGCTTTTTATTTTCAAAAGAAATGATGCTTATTCGCATTGTCTCTCAAAGCTTATGACAAGCATTTTTTCAACCTTTTCAGGCATTTCTCAATTGTATTTTTTTTGGTTGCATTTCTCAATTGTATTGTAGCATATTACAACTGGCTATTGCATGAAGTGAACACTCGAGGATATAAACAGAAAAGCTTGCTAAAAATGTTTTTTTCCAATTGGCAAATGGCAATAAAGCTACACGCAAAGATTGTTAACAAAGTTGTATTTCTTACAGTCCGTTTGGTATCAATTTAGAATTAGAATTGAATTCAAATCATTAAAAATTTAGAATTAGAATTCATTATGAAATCAATTTCCATGTTTGGTATATTTTTTAATAATGAGGAATTGAATTCAATTCCAATGTTTGATATAAATCAAATTATCAATTGAATTGTTAAAATTACCTAAGTTGTCCTTTTACTAAAAAAACTAAAATAAAAATATAGGGTCATTTTTGTCATTTAAACATATCAATACTTATCCAATGGAATTGAATTCCAAATCCGATAGGTTTTGCTTGAATTTGAAATATTATCAAAATATTGCTTCAAAAATAAAAAATAGAATTCAATTCTTATTTTAAGTGAAGTAGAATTATACAAAACTAATCAATTCTATGATACCAAACGGAGGGTTAAGGTTTTTTTAGAAGGCGTAACAGCAATCCTAAATTATGTTTTAAACATAGCAATTGCGGTACCCCAGTTTTATGAATTCCCTAAAAGCAGCCTGACAGAATTCATAGAAAGGGGTACAAAGGAATGACAACCACCAGAGAGAGGGTTTCTAAAACTGGTGAAAAAGTCACCTAATTTTGTACCCTTTCGATAAACATGCCTAATACGAAATCCTCAAAATCTAAGTTGTGCAAAGCTGCAATAGGAAAATCTTAATCAAATACAAGCGTTGCTTCCAGTCAGCAATATATTAAAACCGCCTGGCACATTCATTTTAGTGATTTCCCATTAAGAATTTGAGAAAAATAGAAACTCCAAGGCTGTTTCTGTTCGTTGTATCTTTTCCTTTTGTAACCTGACGCCTAGCTGGAAAGTTGCCGCCACGAGAATTTTTGGGGAATTACAATTTTGGAATGGTTTACTACATGCAGTAAATTAGTTTATCACTAATTAATATTTATGAGTCGAGATTTCATTCATACAAACAAGTTAATTTGATGGTTAAACCATTGATTATAAATGAAATCATCCAAATCTAGAAGAAGATTTTTGTCTTGGGGATGAATCAAAAAATAAAAGAAATGAGAAAACAGTGAAGAACCAAGGCAAAGCCATGTCAAACAGAGAGAATTTATAGGGTCAAAGTAAAAGTCAATTTCTTTTAACACAAAAAGAAAAGTCACGCAGCCGGTTTCTTCTATTGGATACACGGCAAAGTCGGGTCTTCTTTTTCCGACCGATAATTAATAACATTAACTTTTAATTTTCAAAAAAACTTGGAAAAAAAGTTAAAATGCTACAGAAGAGAAAATGCTAAGAACCCAGATAGATTCACCCACATACATTCCACCCACCAAAAAAGGGTCTCCTGCTTAACCTTAATTTGAATTTCTAATTTCTCAATAATCCAAAGCAAGCAATACTAATCCTAATCCAGAACACCCCAAACACGGAAATAAAACCTAATTATTTTTCCCACGAAACGAAAAACCCAAAACAAGAAGTAATAACGGAAAGTTTAAAAAAAAAAAAAAAACCCCTTTCTCTCTCTTTCTATTTTTTGTTTTTCTAAATCCTACAACTCCGTCCCTCTCGTGGGAAGTCTTTAATCCCACCATAAACTTCTCGCTCCAGATAAACACACACAATATAATCCCCAGCTTTAGCCTCCTCTCCTCTTGATGTTATTATTATTATTTTTATTATTATAAGCCGTTTCAGCCGATCACGAGTTTCCTCCCTTTTATTTTTTATTTTTTTATTATAGGTTCTTCTTCTTCTCACAAAAAACCTCACAGATTCAAAATCATTTTCTCGTGATTTAGCAGTTTATAAAAAAAACAACCGCCCTCGCCGGTGCTCCTGATCTCTCGGCGGGTGACCGGTAAACCTTTCTCTTTTTCCTCCAGGTGAGCTTTCTACTTCCACTTTGTTCTGCTACCTTCTCCTTCTTCCTTTTTTTATTATTTTTTTTTTGAAGTTCGTGTTCATGTTCTTAGTCATTTCTGGTCTTTGCCTTTGAATCTAAGCAAGTACAGTGCTCTATTTTTTTAAAAAATCAAGCTCCTAGTTGCTGGATTGTGTAGTTACTTACCGCTGCTTTACATTTCTCAACTATTTTCATTAATGGTTCTTTTGTCAAAAGAGAGAAGATGTCCGGTTTTCTTTGCCTAGTAGCCTTTACTTTGATAGGGCGAGGGAGGACCACTCATGCTTGCTTCTTCTGTTGCCTAATTCTGGAATCGACTGTACGTAGAGTAGAGTTGAGTCAGACTCGTCTCGAGCCGAGCCTCCTATTTTTGCTTGTTGCTCTGCTCTGTTTAGGTTATTAGTAGTACCAGAGATTGGTGATTCTTATCCCTTTTTTTTTTTTTTAACTCTCTAAGTTACGATCTGCTGGTATAAATGTCTTTGGCTTATAGGTATTTGTGATTATTTGATTTTCTTATTAAGATGACAATATGGTTGACTCTTCTAATTTGGATTTATGAAGTTGTTTTTGGAATGATCTGTAGGTTTACTGGTACACACGTCGGGTCTTGCCACCATCTGGTGTAAAACAACTCCCTTTTGTTTCATGGATCATTGACCAACCTGTGCATCCTGACCGCCACTTACCAGCTCTCGTTTCGAATGCTATATCGCTTTGTGTGTTCCTGAATGTACTGTCAGAAGATTTTAATTAGAATGGGAATCTTTTCACGCAGGTTCAGATCTTCTTATGGTTTTTTCCCATTTGCTTTAGTTCATATTTATTCTCATGAAGACTTCTCCAGAAACTTGTGAGGCTTCCAGAGGAACTGACAGATTTTTCAATAATATGTTTCTTGCAGTTCCATCAGTAGAAAGCCAAATGAGACTATGAGGCTTTTTGTAACAACCTTTATTGGAGTAGCTTTTGGGTTCTTGATAGGAGTATCTTTTCCAACATTGTCACTGACTAAGGTATACGAACCTTTAGTTTATCCTTTTCTTTTTGTATGATGTTCATGGTGCTTTTTTTCCCCCTTCCTTTTCATGTTCTGTTCATTGTAGATCTGTTTGTTTTCCCTATTTTATGTTTGTTGGTTGCATGCTTAAATATTTATGGGTGTTTTTTTTTGGCAGCTGAATATCTCATCCAGCCTTCTTCCTACCATTGATCTTTCTTACATTGACCATAGAACGTTAGGTCTTTCTTTTTCTTCAATGAGGAACCGTACCGGGTCAACTAGACCACCAGATTTGAATGAAACAACACAGGTACGTCTTATTTCAGTAACTGTGATTAGCATAATGGCCATGGATACTAGAGAGATGCGACACAATTTAAGTGGCTGTGAAATGTGTCTCAGGTTCTGAGTCCTGTGGTTAGTGGTACGCAGTTGTGGTCTGAATATGTATTTCAGCGTCGGTTTTCTTATTATAATGTTGAAGGATACAAGTTAAAAAACATACAAATCTAGTTGCTAAACAATCCTGTGATGATTTATGCTAAGAAATGTAGAGCTGGAGAGAGAGCTGTTCATTCTCTTAATCTCATCTGATGGCATTTTGGTCTTGTGGGGGTGCTTAATTTGATTTTTGGTGGAAAATAAGTGCTCTTATCAACTCCACTGATGCTGCTTTTCTTGGATTAGTGTCCCCAGATGGCAAGGAAGTGAGTGGCATATGGCCTAGATAATGTTTTGTCTTGTCTCCACTTGCATTCTCATGTGCCCCTTTGTTATTCTTCCTGTATGATACAAACCCGATGTAAGACTTCAGAGTTCTAGGATGTTGTCTCTTATTTTTCTCGGCTCTTCAGTTTAAACTTGTTTCATGAATAACAATGTGATTCCATGGTTCTAGTAGATTTTGATTAATGTTAGGATTTTATAAGTTTATTAGATTTGTTCTTTGGAGATCTTGATTAGTAGACTTACATATGGAAAATTAAGTACACCAGGGTTATTGCTCATTTTGTTTACCATATTCACGGGGATTCTCTCATTACTGGATTTATGACCGTACTTGCACAAACATCTTGGTTCACAATCATGTCGAAAAGTGCCATCTTTATCTAGCTACCATCTGATTTTCTCCTAATTCGAAAAAAGAAAATAGTAAAATGCAGTTCACGTTTAAACATTCAGTTGAGCCATGTATGTTTTATGTGTTTCATGATTTGAGTAGTGGACTCTCAGAAAAGTGTTTATTGCTTGATTGCCTTGTACTTTGTTGCAGATTTGACAAGTGCATTGTCAACCCATGCACAGTGCTTTCCAAGTGAAATTAATTTTTAATTAAATTTGACAGTTATGGGGTTCTTCACTAATATATAGATTAAAGGAAATACTACAAGTTATATGAGCTATGTATCTAAACTATCTTGCAATTTATTGCAGATATGGGCCCCTTCAAATCCTAGAGGTGCTGAAAGGCTACCACCTGGTATTGTGGCAGCCGAGTCAGACTTCTATCTACGCAGATTATGGGGTCTCCCCAATGAGGTGAGGATCCTTTTGTTCGCTCTTGCATGCAACACTATTCTAATACCATCAACTTGTTCCGGTTCAGACGAATAGAAGTTGTACAATATTTCATAGAATTTATGCTAAGAAAAAGATGATGCAGAAAATCATCCTGCAGAGAGAAAAAGAATAAATAGAATGGATGCTGCAATGATATTTTTGAATGAAAGTAATCTCTCGCTCCCTCCTTGTGGAAACAGTTTTGTTAGGAAGGGGATTCCAATTGTATAGTAGCCTGTTTAGATTTTAGAGATGTTTGTACAGTTTTCTCTGAAATGCATTGACACAATTAGCTTTTGATATACATGTCATTTGGTCTTGCCATTGAAGAAAAATTTAGAGCACAGGACCTATAATATGCTCAGTTACTCCAGTTGGTGTGATGCTAGCTATATTCGGTATTGAATGGCTCTATTGGTGAAAAATAAAAATGCCTCTGATTCTTTTGGCATGTGTACTAGACCTTATTGAATCATATTGGTGACTTATTCGTGGTTTGCGAAGAAAATCCAATCATTGTTTCCCAGCCACACTGTATTCCAGAATCCAATTCTTCAATATTCTCCTCAAAACTCGATATAATTCTTCCAATTCTTAATCCAGTGGAATTCGTAGATATAGGAGAAGTGCTGTCAGATAGAGGATTTACATATAGTAAATGTTAAATTATGGTCTTGCGGTGTTGATGAAGTTCTTCTGCAGGATTTGACCAGCACTCCTCAGTATCTTGTAACCTTCACAGTCGGTTATGATCAAAGAAAAAACATTGATGCATGTGTTAAAAAGGTTTGTCTCTCTAAATGAGTTTTGGGTTGTGAGCTTAAAAATAGCTTGTGGAAGCATGTGACTGATTTGTCTGTCTGACAGTTTTCAGAGAACTTCACGATTCTTCTGTTCCATTATGATGGCCGTGTGTCTGAATGGGATGAATTTGAGTGGTCCAAGCGGGCTATTCATGTGAGTGCTCGAAAGCAGACTAAATGGTAATTAGCTATTGCTAACTTCTGTTGCTAGTATCACTTATAGAAGTAACAGCTGTTTCTTTCATTAGTGCTATCTAATTGTTTATTTAAAAATTTTCTCTAAGGTGGTATGCAAAGCGCTTTTTACATCCTGATATTGTGGCTCGCTATGACTACATATTTATCTGGGATGAAGACCTGGGAGTTGAGCACTTCAATGCAGAAGAGTGAGTACCAACCGGTGGTTCTTTTGTGTGTATTATATATTTCAGTGTTGTAAAAGCTTTCCTGTGCGGTGTCCAGATATATAAAGCTGGTGAAAAAGCATGGTCTGGAGATTTCTCAGCCTGGCTTGGAACCTAACAAAGGGTTGACATGGCAGATGACGAAGAGAAGAGGTGACCGTGAAGTTCACAAGTAAGAATGATTGATGCATCTTTCTTTTTTGTTCTATTCAAGTAATTGTTTCTGATCTATGATTTAATTTTTCATCTCTCTCTAATTTCCTGCTAGAGTAACAGAGGAAAAACCAGGCTGGTGCACTGATCCCTACCTACCACCCTGTGCAGCGTATGATAATCACTCTTGTTTTGCATGCCTTGGTTCTTGTGTCCTACCTGATCTCATTTTTGAATTCGAAATGCTTACAGAGCTCCGATTCTGGTGGATGCAGGTTTGTAGAGATTATGGCTCCAGTATTTTCAAGAGATGCTTGGCGCTGTGTGTGGCATATGATTCAGGTTGGGGTCATTGTGATTTGCTCTTCTTTTTTTTCTTTTTTTTTCCCCCTTGGATTTTAGTGACATGTCTGTCAGCCGGAACTATAGACCTTATCCTCTTGGAAACCCCCGAGACTATAGACCACTGAGCTAGTGAGCTGCAAACTACTCGAGATGATTTTTCCAATTTTATGTCTTCTTGGTTTCTTTCTGCCAAGTACGTCACTCCAGTTCTAATGCTGCTTGAATTTTGCAGAATGACTTGGTCCATGGATGGGGTCTTGACTTTGCTCTTCGAAAATGTGTTGAGGTACCTGTTGTCGTTATTGGTTTTCAGTTTTACTTCCATTTCCCTTCAGTGGCATGATAATGGAAAAATTGTTATGTAATTGCTTTCTCTTGACAGCAGCCTGCCCATGAGAAGATAGGAGTTGTCGATTCTCAGTGGATTGTTCACCAAACTGTTCCTTCACTGGGAAACCAGGTAGAGAGAAATCATTAACCTTGCTCTTGTTTCATTTGGGTTTTTCCTGCACTCTTAACTGAAAATGTGCTTGAAGAAAATATTCATCACTTGGTTACTTTTGCTAGGGCGAGTCACAAAATGGCAAGGCTCCATGGCATGGGGTATGAAACTCTCATTACTACTCTTTAACAGTTTTCTTTTTTCTTTTTTCTTTTTTTTTTTTCATTTGTTGCGGTATTGATCAGTCAAACTCAGCATCTACAATCATGTTCTTCACTAATGAATTAGAGGGAGAACAATATTGAAATGGAGCTTATTGACCAGTGTCGATGATATATTATGTCTGTGTCTATATAAACTGTACTGAACTATCTGCTGATGCCAGGTGAGGGAGAGGTGTAAGAAGGAGTGGACAATGTTTCAAACTCGGTTGGCGAATGCGGAGAAAGCATATTTTAGGGCAATGGAAGTCGAATCCAATTCAACGACCCATTAGGGGTCAATATGCAGGAGCTGATCTGTACACTACCATCAATACTACAGAGCTTAGGGTTTCGCGTGATTTAATAGTCTCTTATTGTAACTGCGACAGTTATTTGTTGGTGATCTCAATTTTTCACATCAATCAAAATTCAGAGTTGAATATAAATAAAATGAAATCATAGTACGACATCTTGTTTTGTTCTGTGTTCATTTCCTTGTCCCCATTATGAGATTTTTAGAATTCGACGCAAGCGTGATTATTGTGGAGACAGAACTTTATTGTGGCTGTTGTTTTCTCTCTCTCTTTCCTTCTCCTCCTATTGAAGCGTCATTGTCATATTATATAAGCAATCAAGCAGTGTCTTGAGTCACATTTTGGTTGACGTGCAATTACTGGTTGCGAGTGACCAGAGTGGAAGACCACCACAGCCGTTGTTGTAAAAGGTGCTTTGCAAAACAGAACATGGTGTATGGATTTCTGCTGTTCCACATTTTTTTTTTTTGTCGAATGCTGTTCCACATTTTAATGGTTGGTAGTATACGATATAATATCATAACCACCAATTGAACAAGCTTTATTTCATGCTAATCTTCTTTTAGTTTTTACCTTTAACCATATATTTACATGCCCCGAGACTACAGGTACTGTTATGTGGCACTGGAACTATGTAGGAGAAATTTCAAGTTCCAGTTGAAAGTTTTGTCTGTTTAACCTTGCCAGGGCAGCTTATGACATATTGACATGTATTCCCTGCAATTATACAAGTATAACATTGGACGCTCGGAGCAAAGTAATAAGAAAAGGACAGCTGAAGGGCTTACATATCTCAGTTTCTTGTCCAGTTGTTGAACGATGGAGTCTGCGATTAAGGCTTGGAATCCTCTAGACAAATTCGGGTATTTCCTCTTTTCTTTTCTTTTTTCCTTTTCTTTTCTTGTCTCCTTATTCTTTATGAATATATCTCTCGGACTAAATTATGGGTGTGAAACCAAAGGCTTTAAAGTCTGATGTTAGACAAGAAGTCCAAATCGGATGCTGAGTTCGCAACTTACCAAAATCGAAAGGTTGCTTGTTTGATGGGCTGGTGATACATTACACTTTAGAAATGCATTTTAACTGGAGATTATTTGAAATTGTTTCCATTCTTATATTTTCTTATAAATTTCATGGTGTGATGAGTCGTTAAATCTGTTTAAATTGAGAGCAAAATGATGATCAACCATCATATAAATCTTATTTTACTAGGATAATTCAAACTCCACTATACTAAATCATGGAGGCAATTAGGCAAAGCACCCAGATTAAAGACTAAGGAAGACGATACTAGTCTCCTAACACCACACAAATCAACATGTACAAGCTCAGACAACCCAAAGAAGGAACATCAACGACAGCGACTGACAAAACAAAACAATACTTGAAGTATTCGCTTTTTTATCTTCTTACTTTTGGGCTTTGTCTATTATTCTCTTCAACTTAAATAACATTCTGAAGCTGGATGAAAATTCTGATAATTTTTAGACAACATTATCTCATTATTGGTAACTACAGACGAACGATACATTCACTACCAAAGAGTTATTTTTTGTTCGTGTTACAAATATAGCGCCTGCTTTGCTAAGAATTCCAAAATGGAAGACCCAGAAAATGGGCCCACCCTAACTCGTTTTATGGTGATCATGAATAAAACTTAAAAATCCAGAAAATCATTGAGATCTCTCACGCGGGGCTCCCAGGAATCAAGAAACTTCCTATATATTGAACTCCAGGATTGCAGTTGCCATCAGGCGCCATCTGCTTGGTCCTAACAAAGTTCATTGGACACGTGTCCATATGTTTCACCCATTCTTGTCCCAGTGAAAAATACACGGCCTATCCTATTAGACTAATGACAATCAATCATCAATCACCCTCCCTCACTAGAGCTACACGTGTCGCCCACGTGTAACCAATCATGGTTAGCCCCAGTGAACCAGAGTTAATACTAGTGGTTAAGAATTGGCCTCTGCACTATAAAATGACACCAGGACCAACCTAGTCTACGCTCCAAGACCTTTTTGGGCTTTGGTATGTGTGTGGAGGTAAATTGTTTGCCTTTCTTTAATTCCTTCACCTTTCTTTCTAAAAAACCCTCCTACCCAAATTGTGTGCTAGATTAATACCAGTACTAGCTAGTAGTACTGCAAAGTACAAAAATCCTCATTAAATTTATTGTGTAATTGTTGGCAATCAAACAAGGTAGTACTAATATGGGGCTCTCCAGTTTCCCCACGACTGCAGCTGAAGGGGTGCTGCCTGTGCTAGTAATGAACACAGTTCTCTACGTGGCTCTGCTCAAGAACATGGTGAGGTCTTTGCTGCAAGTGATGGGTGCTAATTGGAGTGCAGCAGATTATGAAGAGAACCCAGATGAGTTTCTCGAAGAGGATGTCGGCAGGGAGAGGAGGATCTCAATTACACAGTTCAAGTCCTTGTGCCACATTAATGATGGTGGCATTAATGGTAGTGGTAGTGGTAGTGCTAGCACTAGTAGCAACTGTGAAAGTGGGAGCAGGGCAACTAATAATAGTATAGTGGAGTGCTGTGTGTGCCTATGTGGGTTTGAAGCTGAGGAGGAGGTGAGTGAGCTGTCTTGCAAGCATTTCTTCCACAGAAATTGCTTGGACAAATGGTTCGATAACAAACATAGTACCTGCCCCCTTTGTCGGTCTGTCCATTAGGTTTTAAAGATTTTTTTTTTCTTTCCCACCATTTTTCTTTCTTTTTCTTTTTTCTTTTGGTTATCAGGGTGATGTGATGAGGTTTTTGGAGAGAAAGATTTTGTACACTTCTTCTACATCTTTGTTTTGCCTCTTCACTTTTGTGATTTTTGAGCATAGTCGGTCTGAGATTATGTGACAAATCTTCTTGCTTTATTCACCAGATGTATGAACAACAACAACATTATTATTGAATAAAGAGCGTTGAAGGGATTGTTCCATTCTTATGTGTGCTATATTTTAATTCTTGATGTTGTTGGCTTAATTTTATTTTTTTTGCCTTCAGATATGTTTTTGATCAATATATATGGGACCATAAATAATTTTTTGGAATATACAAATTTGTTTCTGTTACAAAAATTCAAAACTATATATGCTATACATAGTATGAATTTTTTTTTTGCAGATTAATTTCTCATATATGATCAACTATCTCTCAATAATGATAATAATTGTGTTTGCGCTAGCTTGGCCCAAAGGGGGAAAAATTGTCCTCCTTGGGCGATTTGTCAGGGTCTAAGAAATGGTCCTTAATTGCTCTTATTTATACTATATTTCCTTGCATATATATGGTTAATACTTTAATATTTTTTATTTGATCCCTCCAACGTCAAATATTCCAACAATGTTCCCTTTTCAAGGACCATACTGTGGCTTGTTAAATTTTCACTTTTGATGTACTTGTGGAAAGATTTATAAGTTACCTGAAATTTCAGTTGAATTTATTTGCAAATAGCGTATTTGCGTATAATGTGTTTACTTTTGGTATATTGATTAAAAATATTTTTATTTTTAATTTGTAAGTACTTGTATGACTTGAGCATATTCAATCAGATCACTAGAAATTTCTTGATTTAAATTATATAGGATCCTAGGAGATATAGGTCATGCTAATTTATCCAGAAATCTTAAGAGTATCACTAGATATCTTAGACAGTGATACTGTATTTACATATTAGACTGAGGATTTTAAATTCGAATCATGATCACAACCTTTAGCAAGAAGTTGTTTTATAACCAGCGTCTTTGAATGCCATATGTACACGTTCACTGTGTTTAAAAAAAATGACTTCACATTAAAATTGGATTTGATGCAATTGCAAGTTATGTTGGATTTTTAAAGAAATCAGGAATGATGACAAAAATTGAAAATGACAATACTTTTGAATTAGTTTGATGCAATGCGCAAGTTGTATGGGATATTTAAAGGAAATCACAAGTGTCATGGTCAAAGAGAAATTGAGGAGAAAATCACATAAAGGACCACACTGTGGACTTATTGCATATATATATATATAAAGTGTAAACAAAAGCTAAATATCGCCAATGAATACATTCGAAGATCAAGAACAATTAGGAAGAGAAAATGAATACGAGACCCGTTTGATTGTACAAAATAAGATTGAAGAATTCTAAATGAGATGAGTTCAATAAGATCCATCAGAGTTGCATCTCTTAGTGGGCGGCATACTGCTCAGACAGAATTAATGGGAGAGTTTCATTCTTTTAATCAAAGATTTCGGAGTTTCTAAATACTAAAACTTGTTTGGTATCAAATTCATATGTGAAATGAGTTTAATTCTTAAAGATATTTTTGTCTATTAATGATTAAATTCATTTCACATATGGAATTCCGAACAAGGTGTAAATGACTAGACGCAAGAAATTCGAATTGGCTGATAAGTTCAAAAGATAAATATATGTAAAAGGAGAAGAAAATATGAAAGTAGATGCAATAGGGAAGGGCTTTTTAGTGAAGGAGACTACTGTGCTGACTTTTTGGCCAAGTTGGATTCGCGAGCTGCTCGTTCATCATTCACCCTCTGGGAAGTGTAGCGCACTTGCGCACTTAGCCTTTCTTTTCTTTCTGTTGTTGTTTTATCATCCGTTGTATCAAAAAAAAAAAATAGGGAAGGGCTTTTTAGGACAAGATCTTTCCCTTTAACCAGAAAAGATAGTAAGAAAAGAGTGGAGAATCTCTCTATTCAACTAATTTTTTAATGAAAAAAAAATGTAAACAGAAAAACTAACCGGAGCAAGCGCTGGGAGTCTGGGACATTGCGGGAAAAGCGTGCCTAATTGCACAACAAGTAGTGACGAACAATGTCATCTTTCAGTATGTTGATAGGAATGCAAACAGGGCTGCAGATCTACTAGCAAAAAATGCTAGAAATCGCTTGAGCGCTGGTTTTGGTTGTTGTCAGTTGCCAAGTGATTTTTCCTTTGTAATTACTAAGGATTTGCAGTAATGGAATGAAATGCTCGACGTTCAAAAAAAAAGTAGTGAGGAACAATTGTTGACAAAAAAATATTTTATAATAATTATTGACGAAAATAGCAAAAGATTGGGGAAAAAAATTATGGAGCAAAGCTCAATGAACTGCGCTTAGTAATTTTATAGCTTCATTCTTTCTTTATCCAAATCTGCTTCGGCGTTCCATATGTTGGCGTACGACTATCTTCACTACTACTTGTCATCATTGCAAAACTAATATTCCTCTTGTTAGATGCAAGAATGTTTTGCTTTCTGACATTGTGCAAACATCAGTCTTTGTATTGTTCTTTACTGTACTTCCAATTAATCTATAAAAGTTCTTTTCTACCAGTTCCCCCTTCATAATTACCAAGGCACCTTTGATAACTTTCAAAGCTCTACCTCGAGAAGAAAAACCACATTCTCTCGAATCAATCCAACCCATATAGGGTGAACAAAGTGTCAGTATGGTATATACTGTGCCAACATAATGATTGGTATGAAGCTTCTGAGACCTTTTCTTTCCTCAACCGACGTCGTGCCGTTTTCCACCTTATGTCCATCGGTATGCTACAGATCAATACTAACATCAGTTCGGTCGATACCGCGACTAACCGAAGCCGATGCTCAAATACCCAGAAACCTCAACAACATCACATAGAACATTACATTTGACATTTCCTTGATTTCTCAGAAACCTTAACCTTAACAACAAACCAACAAGCGATTTTTTAGCAGCATCCCACACACATTACAATCAAATATAATACATTTTTTTCAAAATATTGAGATGTTAAAAAGAAAAATTGTTTAAGGCATCAATTCCCCAGAAATCTCAGTTAGCAAGACAACAATCAATTAGGGTATTGACTGAAACAAGGTTGAACCCATATCACACAAATTGTCAAAATGGAGATCCACAGGAAAGAAAATAATAAAAATGGAGATCCACAGGGAAAAAAATAATAAAAATGTAGAAATTAGAATAGGGATGGTTGAATTTTTTTTTTCAATTTATGATGAACCCATATCATCACAAATTGTCACGTGGCATCTCAAATATATATATAAATTGAAAAAATAAAAGTGAATTATATTTTAAGTGTGTAAATTGTATCTCAGCTATTGGGTTGACTAGTTTGTTAGGTGACTTGGGTTTGGCTAAGGTTTAGATATTGGGGTGTTTGGGCTTGTCGATATCAACTTGTACCGATACTTAACCAATAGTACGAAAGGCATCATGTCGAGACCCCTCACCAAGGTTATAAAACCCGGCCCGACTATTAACCCGTTTCAGTGGCCGGATTGCGGGTTAAGAGGTCCAACCGCGGTCCAACCGGGTCTGACCGGTATGAGAGTTAATAGTTAAAATATAAAATTTTTAAATAAAGGTCTAACTAAAGGTCTGGTCATGGTCTGACCAAGATAAAATTTTGAAAATTTTGCCTTTTGACCTGGGAAAAACCGGAAACGGATCAATAAAAATCAGAAAAACTGGAGAACCCGTCATGACCCGGCCGGGTTTTTGGAGTATACAACCCAAAGGGGTAAAAAATCTGGATTTGTCTCCGGGTCGCGATTAATCCGGTTCAACCGGCCGGGCCGGTCCGGGTTTGATAACAATGCCCCTCACCCCCTTTCACAGTTCGACACGAGTTAGGGTGGCTGTAAAGACCCTCATATTTCGAGCCAATACGGAGATCAAATTTTTCCCAAATTCCTGCATTTGCCTCACATCTGTAAAACCCTAAACAAAACCATCATCAGATATGAAATAAACAGATAGTCTAAAATCGGCAAATCTTCAACAGTGGGCTACGTAGATAATACATGCATTAATTATGAGACGCCCCGACCCGTATTTACCGTACAGGGTAAACACGTGCCGGAACTGTGACAACCCAACCCAACAAAGCCCAAGCGTACAGTGTGGACAACATAAACTCGGCCCAACGGCCCAAAATAGTGAACATCGTAAATACAATACCGGCCCAATGGCCCAATAACAAAGAAGACATGCACAGCGGAAGACTTTAAGACTCACTAACACTGTATGCGTAACAGATGCAACCTATGGATCCAAGCCCGTCCAAGGGATAACGCCGCAGCCTGTCGGGAATGCACCAAGCCTGTACAACAAACAACTCATCCTACGGGATGAAACCCCGCAGGCGAGGGGTGAGTCCGAAACGCTCACCGACGAAAGATAAACAGTGATATACTCAACCATAACACTTTCGAAGTAATGCAACCATCTCAACAATAAGCAAACCCTCACATCACAAGGAAATTATCACAAACAGCATAACAATGGTATACAACTCAAACAACACAACAGAGGAAACTACTAAATCATATCAAGCACATCATAATCAATACTGAACCAAGACCCAAAGATTACTTATTAGTTTTTATTACCAATTTTATCTTCCGGGCCCCGCCACTGGACAAGCTAGGGTCGTACCTGGTTATTAACTAATTCCGGATGCCAGGCCCCACCACAATCCGGGATCAACATCCCCATATCTCAAATC
>JAKUCV010005257.1:0-25709 GCA_028386065.3 Turnera subulata
GCTGTTGCTGCTGTATTATATTTGATGTTGGTTGGTTTGGAATGTTGGCTTGAATAATGGACCCCGAGGTCGGGTGTCGGATATTGTATATGTGGTTGCGTGTATTGTATTATATTCTGTATGTACTGTCTGCTACTGTAGTAAGAACAGTTCTGGCACGTGTTTACCCTGTACGGTAAATACGGGTCGGGGCGCTTCAAATTTAGCGCCTGATGCGTTTTAGATATGTTGTATAATATAGATAAGCTCGACAACAACAATTCCTAAAGCACTCCATATGGCATTCCTCCAGAGTCATACTTTCATTTACCTAAAAATCTATCAAGCGAGGCAGCTTTATACCCTCTAGCTTTACAAAGCCCTCTTCACTTTGACAATTTACAACTAATTCAATTTTCCTTTTGCAGCTTTTGAAATCAAACCAATTTTTCCAATTCACTTCTTGATCATTGTTTATGAATCCCTTGAGACAGTCGCAGGGTGGTGTGCCGGTTCTGAAGATAGTATTAGCTCCACAAGCCTGTAATTGTCACATACATCATAAGGCATCCGTAGCACACTTCTCCATTCAGTATTCAGTGCCTCAATTTCAGAAGCTTCAAAACCTGATTGATTTATTGAGGCCCTGACCGTAGCTGCAGAGTTGAGTAGCTGCTGGGTGGTCAAGTATATTTCTTCTGCATTATGCACCAGAATCTCTTGGTGTATATTACCTGTCAATGGAGTGTACCCCATCCCAACTCCATTCCATGGCCCAAAACGCATCTTCTTAACAAATCCTCGCATAGTAAACAATTGAGGTAAACCATGAAGAGTGAGTCTGTGTGTAAAGTCACTGAGGGATGGATCATCAGGACTGCTCCAAGCTGCTAAATACCTTTCCTGCCCGCTGCTCAGGTTCCATCCTATCTTCATGCCTGGAATTAGAGTGTCTGACGGATGATCAAAGCTCTGCCATTGATAGCTTTCAGTACTGGAACCACCACCAGTACCTTTCATAAGGACAAGGTTTCCATTGTCTAACAGATGCACCACAGGATCTACTAGAATTCCTGATACATTGGTGGACCAGACAACCTTCTTTGCTTGGTCAAGAAGAATAAGGTTGCCATCCTGGCCAATCTCTAAAGCACCATTGTCACCAATGAATGGATTTACTCTGTTGGCAACCCATAAAACTGTTCTTGGACTCCTCTTAAGCCACATTCCAAGATACCTCTTGTTTGAGGTACCAGGGGAGAAGAAACCTAGCTCAAACATTCTTGATGGAGTGCTCATCAGAGTCTCCCCATTTCGAGTTATGTTGTTGATGGCAAATGAGAATTCAAAGGTACACAATATAAAAAATGAAAAGATCAACACAGACAAGATATGGAAGTTCTCCATTGATAATATGATTCTTCTTTCTTTCTCTTTTTCCACAAATATATGTATGATATGCTAAAGATTGGAAGTCTTCTTGACGTTGCCTTTCTAGTCAACTCAAATTTTGTGAAAAAGGTTTCATATCATATCTAGACAGAAGTTGGAAATGAAAACCAATAAGCTGAAAAATTGTGTCACCTTTCCCAAAAAAAATTTGGCTTTGACAAATTACTCATTTGATAGTAACTTTGAGAGATTTCAACTGTGTGGAAACAAATGAAGCCATTAATTTCACAAATCTTACCCCCAAAAGAAGGTTAGGGAGACAGTGATTGATAGATTTTTGGAGCAAATTTTGCTTTAAAAATCTGTCAATCAATTTCTTCCTAGTCTTCCTTTGGGCGTAGTCACACACTTGATTGGGTCAATTAAAGTGCTAGTCGTTGGCAGTTAACTCTTTGTTGGGGCACATAGACATACCAGATGGTCAAGAAGAGAAATAGTGCAAGAAAAATCAGCTGATTTAGCTCTTAATTAAAAACCATAAATTAATTGAAAAAACCTCAGAGAACATAACTAGCAGATTGGAACATGCAATAGGAGGAACTGCAAAAGTACTATACAATGAAAGATTTTGATAAAAGCTAGTCTAGCAAATTCCGACCTATTAATCTAAGCTAATAAGCTAATCACTTACCGATGGTTAGCTTTATATTCCCATTAAGTTGAAAGTTCGATAATTTAACATGAGCCTCTCCTTGGATAAACATAGGCAATAAACAACACATGATCCTTCAACCCACCCTCCTCGGGAACCCAATCTCCCTTGTGTTTGGCTGGAACCCAACACATGACCAATTTTATAGCTTGGGCATCACTGTCAACTACTTTTCAACAAAGTACACAAACCATTCTGGTGGCTACCCCAGCTTACCACAGAACATGAAGGTCCAACTTTGCCCCCATGGATGAGCTTCCTTGCTACAGTTCTGAAACAAGTGAGAGTTTCTCTGAAGGGGAAGATGCTGAAGATGATTGGGAAAATGAAGTAAATGAGGACACTACAGATTATACAAGTAGGAAC
Organism: Turnera subulata; assembly: GCA_028386065.3. Lineage (NCBI taxonomy): Eukaryota > Viridiplantae > Streptophyta > Magnoliopsida > Malpighiales > Passifloraceae > Turnera > Turnera subulata. Next base: position 2,450 of record JAKUCV010005257.1, read on the forward strand.
ACCGATGCAAATTTGGTACCGCTCCAACCAAGCTTCATAGATGAATACCTGAGCTACAATGGAAGAGGACAGAGTTTATTTCAAGGATGGATATAGTAAACATGACAAACATAGTGAAGAAGACAGCAGCAAAAAAAATAGTAGCAACACAGATGGCACTGTGGGAGAAACAAATGCAAGTGAGGAAATCCGTGCCTCTACCGATTATGCTCAAGTCTCGGATAAGACTTCTTTTGAGCAGTCTGAGTTGTTTAAAGAATATTAGAGAATGGAGACAAAAGATAGAATGAAGCCATCTGATCAGAAAGAGCATGAACATGCTTACGATAATCATGGAACTATTAAAGAGAAAAATGTGGATGTGACGACTCATACTCCTGCAGGTTATGCACATAATAGCATTGACAAGACTTCTTATGGACAATTTGGGAAGTTTAATGAAGCTGGAAGGAGAGAGAGTAATGATCCACCCACCAACTATAGATTTAGATGATGTACATCCATATGGTTTCATTAATTCACCTGTCAGAGAAGCTGAACTAGCTTTTCCAGTAAAGAGATTGGAGATGTGGATATGTTCACCACGATTGATGACAGTTCTCCTGAATTGAGCTGGCAAAGACTAAAGACATTATTCACAAGAAAACCAGTTGGCACGCTCAAAGCAGACCACAGTTATACTTCCCCTAATGGAAATACCCAAAGTTATACTTCACAGTTGGTTGAGCTGGACTACCCAAAGTTTCGAGAAATTGAGCAAAAGGCTGAGGCCTTTATGTCTTCATCAGAAGTTCAGATACTGAAGCAATTCACCAATAAGGGCTTGTTGTGAGGCAGGTGATTTCAGCATAGGCATATTCATCATCACTTTTCTTCATGGGCCTGTCTTTCTTGAATGATGATTCCTTTTGCCTTATTCTACTGTGCCTTGCTGCTGCCTAGTTGCTGCAAATCTTTCTTCAAGTCCTGCGTTAATTGCCGCTCTTTTAGCTGTGTCACTTCCTCAGTAAGTCTTTCATTTTCTTTGGACAAATAGTTCAGATACTAAAGCAATTCACCAATAAGGGCATCCTTGTTGCCGTAGGATTGCGGTTGCCTTGCTGGGGCTGGTACTTCAATATCTAGATGTACCTTGGAGCACATGGGGCACATTAGTAGCTCACAGTCGGATCTGTTGATTGAAATGATCAAGCTGTTAGCTAGTGTTAGGGAGTATTAGCTGTGTGTTGAGTGTGATCAAGCTATAAAGTTTGGGTCCACTCAACTATTGCTTTAAGTGAGTGTGCTTAGTTATTGCTTTGTGCTAAACAAAATATTATCTTTAGTTGTGGTGTGTTTTATTCTGTCTTGTGAGTGGGTTTTGCTTTATGAGTGGAGTGGTTATGACAGCAAAGTGTTGAGTTGTCAATAATCATGTATGTTTAGTGCATTATAGGCTAATTTTCTGCCTATAAATTGAGTATTGTAATTTGAGTTCTATAAGTGAAATAAAAGTACATTGAGTGTTTTTCACTTCACAAAGTGTTCCTTGACTTGTTCATTGAGTGTTCAAGCCGAGAAGTTGAGAGATTTGAGAGAAAATTAATGCAACAGTAACCAAGAAAACCAACTTGAAGTTCTGCAGAATTTCCAGAAATCTTCAACCTCAACATCGATGTTATAATCACAACATCGATGTTATAGTCGTTCGGCCAGATTGTTTTGAAGCTGCTATCCAACAAACATCGATGTTTCTTGACACAACATCGATGTTCTAGCAGCTCGGCAATATTTTTTGAAGCCCCGAATTCAGTAAACATCGATGTTTTAGTTTAAACATCGATGATCTAAGCATTCGGTAGAATTGCTTGAAGTTCCAGTAGCCTCAAAACATCGATGTTATTGATTCAACATCGATGTTCTTGAGTTGAAGTTCTTTTCTTTGAGAAACAAAAGCCAACAATTGGTAGCGGAGCAGGTTCCTTCTTTCAGGCCTGTTCTAATTTACTGAAATCACAACAAATTAGCCCAAACACCTATCTAAACACCAAACCACAAAATGAATACACAACCAGCAAATAGAACCACCTCATCCTTACCCCTACCACCTGTTTTTGAAGGAGAAAACTACAACTATTGGGCTATAAGGATGAAGTCCTTCTTTGTAGCTAATGGTTTGTGGTTCTTGGTAAAAGAAGGCTTTACTGAAGAAGAAGACATTGAAGAAATGTCTGTGAATCAATTGAGAACATATAATGATCGATTGCAGAAACACAATACTGCAATTTCATTTATGTTCTCCTTGGTTTCAGAGGACATTTTCCCTTTGATTGTAGGAGCTACAACAGTCAAAGAAGCATGGGAGATCCTTGAGAAGCAGTTCAGAGGTTCCAAGGAAACAAGGCAAATAAGGGTGCAATCTTTGAGAAGAGAATTTGAAATGTTGAAGATGTCAGAAGCAGAAACAATAAGGGAGATGCTTCAAAAGCTCAAAGCATTGTCAACAAAATCAGATTGTTTGGAAAAGTGATCCCTGAGGTCAGAGTAGTTGAGAAATTCTCAACACGGTTGTTGATAGATTTAAAGCAAAGGTAGCTGCAATTGAAGAATCAAGAGACATCACAGAGATGTCGGTTCCAGAATTAGTTGGTAAGCTAGAAGCTCATGAGCAAAGGCATGGGAGAAAAATTGAAGCTGGGATTGAGAAGGCTTTCCAAGCCGAGCAGAAAAATGTCAACAACAACAAATTTGAAGCCAAGCAAAAACCAGCACCAAGCACAAACAAAAACCAGAAGGAGGCCTCAAGTTCACAAACCGTTTTTTCACCTTGTAAATACTGTGGAAAAACAAACCACTTCAAGTAGAGGTGCTGGAAAAACAAGAAGTGCAACTTTTGTCACAGAATTAGGCACATTGAACGTTTTTGCAGAGCTAAACAAAATGGAGAGAATCAAGCCCAACAACAAGTGCAAGAACAACCACAAACAAGGCAACAAGCTCAGCCAGTTGTAGGAAATCAACAAGAGTTCATGTTCATGGCGAGTGAGAATTCAGAGAAGCAAGAAAATGGTGTATGGTACATTGATAGTGGCTGTACTAGTCACATGATGGGAAATTCAAAATGGTTCTTGGACTTGGATGAATCGATCTATGTGGAAGTCAAGACAGCTGATGGTGCCATCCTCAAATCTAAAGGAAGAGGTACTGTCTTTATAAACTATGATGGAGTTAATAAATTCATTAAAGATGTTTTGCTAGTTCCTGGATTGAAGCATAATCTTTTGAGCTTGCCTCAAATGACTAGAAATGGGTACAAGGTAAACTTTGAAGATGATTGTTGTATGATCTCGGTGAATGGTAAAACTGTTTGCAAAACAAAAATGAAGAACAATGCATTTCCTATGAACTTGAGCATGCATGATGAGATGGTAAATGAATGTGAGGTAGATGAAAGTAACTTGTGGCATAGAAGATATGGCCATGCTAGCTTGCATTCCTTGAAGCTTGCTGCACAAAAGGAGTATGTCAGAGATTTGCCTCCAATACAAATTCCTGGAAAAATTTGTGAGCCATGCCAATTGGGAAAGATGCATAGAGAGTCATTTCCGGCTGCTGCAGAAGGAAGAACCTTAGAGAAGCTGGAGTTGGTGCACACCGACCTTTGTGGTCCAATACACACACCTTCTTTGAGTGGTAATCTCTATTTCATGCTATTCATTGATGATCTAACTCGCATGACATAGATTTACTTCTTGAAGAATCAGTTGGCAACTTTGGAAGTTTTCAAGAAATTCAAGAGCATGGCAGAAACTCAAAGTAGTTGTAGATTGAAGAAGCTGAGATCAGATAGAGGGGGAGAATTCATTTCAAATATGTTTGAAGATTTTTGCAACTCAAATGGGATTGTTCATCAATTAACAATACTATATTCTCCTCAACAAAATGGTGTGGTAGAAAGGAAGAACAGGACAGTGATGGAGATGACAAGAAGCATGCTTGCGGAGAAGAAGCTTCCTCAAAGCTTTTGAGCTGAAGCTACCTATACGACTGTCTATCTCATCAATAGGCTACCAACAAAGTCAGTTGATGGGATGACTCCCATTGAAGCTTGGACTGGTAAGAAACCAACAGTTAAACACCTTAAAGTGTTTGGTTCTCTTTGCTATGTTCATGTTCCAGATGAAAAGAGAAGGAAGCTGGATTACAAAGCTGAAAGGGGAATACTTTTGGGATATAGTAGTCAATCCAAAGGCTACATGGTATTCATGGTTGACAATGAGAGGGTAATCACCTCAAGAGATGTCAAAGTGGATGAAGATGCTTATTGGGATTGGAAAGAAAAGATGGTGATGAAGAACAATCCTAGTGACGCAGCTGAAGTAGATGAAGATCAAATGCAGGAAGATCATCCTTTAAATGAAGAGGATTATGATTCAGACACACCTCCAATGAAGGTTAGGACACTTGCTGATGTTTATGAAAGGTGTAATTTTGTAGAAACAGAGCCACATTGTTATGAAGAGGCATCAAATCAAGAGCATTGGAAGAGGGCCATGGAGGAAGAAATTGGCATGATCAACAAGAATCAAACTTGGGAACTAGTTGCAAGGCCTGGAAATCAAAAGATCATTGGAGTCAAGTGGGTGTTTCGCACTAAGATGAATCCTGATGGCACCATTTCCAAGTACAAGGCTAGACTGGTGGTCAAAGGCTATGCACAACAATATGGCCTTGATTATCTTGAGACATTTGCACCGGTGGCGCGCCTCGACATAATCAGTTTGCTCTTGGCCATTTCAGCTCAAAACAATTGGAAGGTATTCCATCTAGATGTGAAATCTGCATTTCTAAATGGAATTCTAGAAGAAGAAGTCTACATTGAGCAACCTAAAGGCTTTATTGTGGAAGGAAAAGAAGATCATGTTTACAGGTTAAGGAAAGCTCTCTATGGACTAAAACAGGCTCTAAGAGCTTGGTATAGTCGCATGGACAACCACTTAGTTCAACAAGGATTCAAGAGAAGTGAAAGTGAGGCAACATTGTATGTGAAAGGTAGCTCAAGTGATGATTTGATCATAGTCTCCCTCTATGTTGATGACATGCTAATTACCGGAGCAGATCACAGCAAAATTTCAGTTTTCAAAACTGAAATGATGAAAGAATTTGAAATGTTAGATTTGGGATTGATGCACTACTTTCTTGGAATGGAGGTGATGCAAAGTGATGAAGGAATTATGATCTCTCAGAAGAGGTATGCAGAAACTATCTTTGAAAAAATTCAAGATGGACTCTTGCAATCCAGTGCCAACACCATTGATTCAAAACACCAAGCTTGCGAAGAATGTAGATGAAGAAGATGCTGAAATCGAGGTGTACAGGAGCTGTGTAGGAAGTTTGTTGTACCTTACAGCAACTCGTCCTGACCTATTATTTGCAACCAACTTGCTATCAAGGTTTCTAAATGTTCCTAAGAAGAGTCATGCTGCTGTGATGAAGATAGTGCTCAGATATGTTAAAGGCACTACTGATCTTGGTCTTCATTACAGCTCATTTGAAGATGCAAAATTGAAGGCATATTGTGACAGTGATTGGGCTGGAAGTGTAGATGACATGAAAAGCACAACAGGTTATGTTTTCTTGCTTGGTTCAAATGCATTTTCGTGGTGTTCCAAGAAACAAACTGTTGTTGCTCAATCCACAGCTGAAGCAGAGTATCTTGCTGCTGCTTCAACTGTAAATCAAGTTATTTGGTTCAGAAAAATCATGTCAGATTTGAAGATGGAGCAAGAAGAACCCATGGAGTTATTCTGTGACAATCAGTCCACTATCGCCATGATTAAGAATCCAATTGATCATGGAAGGACAAAGCATTTCAAGATTAGATTCCATGTGATTCGTGAAGCTGAAAGTGAAGGAGAAGTTCAAGTCATGTTTTGTTCCTCCGAAAATCAATTGGCAGACCTGTTCACAAAGCCTTTGCCCAAAAACAGGTTTGAATTGTTGAAGACCATGATGAATATGAAGAAAAGCCTGATCAAGGGGGAGTGTTGATTGAAATGATCAAGCTGTTAGTTAGTGTTAGTGGAGTATTAGCTGTGTGTTGAGTGTGATCAAGCTATAAAGTTTGGGTCCACTCAACTATTGCTTTAAGTGAGTATGCTTAATTATTGCTTTGTGCTAAACAAAATGTTATCTTTAGTTGTGGTGTGTTTTATTCTGTCTTGTGAGTGGGTTTTGCTTTATGAGTGGAGTGGTTATGACAGCAAAGTGTTGAGCTGTCAATAATCATGTATGTTTAGTGCATTATAGGCTGATTTTCTGCCTATAAATTGAGTATTGTAATTTGAGTTCTATAAGTGAAATAAAAGTACATTGAGTGTTTTTCACTTCACAAAGTGTTCCTTGACTTGTTCATTAAGTGTTCAAGCCGAGAAGTTGAGAGATTTGAGAGAAAATTAATGCAACAGTAACCAAGAAAACCAACTTGAAGTTCTGCAGAATTTCCAGAAATCTTCAACCTCAACATCGATGTTATAATCACAACATCGATGTTATAGTCGTTCGGCCGGATTGTTTTGAAGTTGCTATCCAACAAACATCGATATTTCTTGACACAACATCGATGTTCTAGCAGCTCGGCAAAATTGTTTGAAGCCCCGAATTCAGTAAACATCGATGTTTTAATTTAAACATCGATGATCTAAGCATTCGGCAGAATTGCTTGAAGTTCTAGTAACCTCAAAACATCGATGTTATTGATTCAACATCGATGTTCTTGAGCTGAAGTTCTCTTCTTTGAGAAACAAAAGCCAACAGGATCACTCCTAGTGATAGCAAGGCATCTGTATGCCTTTTGAATTGCTCCATCATCAATGGTGTGACATGCTTTAATGGCTTGTCTTGTATGGTTAACTCCTCATTGATAATATCAAGTTTGCACACAACCTGATTTTTGGACCAATGCTTCAAAGGATTTTCCCCGATGTATCCTTGCTGTTGCAATTGATCACAGAGCTTGGTGAACTTTTGCACAAATGCGGGTCCTATATTGACCTTTGCCATTTCCTCTTGTATTGCGAGAAATTCTTCTTCTTCTTCGATTTGGAGTTCAGGGAGCGCTAAATTGGCAATTTTCACATCTGGTTTTGTTTTGATGGCTGTCACATTCTTGTAAAAGGTAATCACATTACCTTCTATCCGGAATCCTCCTTGCATTGCTCTGATGAAATTCCATCCAAGCAACATATCTATCCCATCTGTCATCATCTTGAATGCATAGGTAAATGGAATGCGAAATTTATTCCCTTCAATGTCCATCTGTCCTGGCTTCAACTTCTGTGTGGCTATATCTCGGGAATTGATGCCAGTGAATCTTGTATGAATTGGACTTTCTTTCTAAGAAAGTGGAGGTGCAGTGGAGGTGCCTCCTCCTGTTAGTAGTCAGTTTTTGTCCGGTTTCTTTCCAATTCCAACTGAACTGGGTATGCAAAAGAACCCTCTACTCTTTTTTTTTTTTTTTGGATCAAAACCCTCTACTTCTCTATACAGAATTTAAAGTAATTGCACCGATTTTCAGTCTTCAACTTCCCCAGCCAACAAATTTCAGTCTTGTGCTAAGATTGTTTTATTTGGTGGTGCTATATTCATGGTTTTCTTGGTCTTTTGCAGGTTGGGGGTTTGAGTTTGGGATAAAAGGTACTGTCTTGAAGCAATGACTGGTGTGTCTGCGTTGAACTTGAGCTGGCAAAGCAATACCTTGGAAGTTAGAGGCTACCAATCTGGATTCAGATGTGGAAATCCTTCTTCTTCACAACAACAACAAATCAATGCACTGGCTTTTAGAGGCAATCAGCCGATGGGCTATGCCATAAAAACCCCATTTGCAAATGCGAGTAAAGCAAGACCTACTCATCTTTCCCGCCCTTTGAAGGTTTGTTTTCTCTTCTAGTCTCTTTCTAGCTTCAACTACTAGTTCATAAAATGGGACATTTGCTATTGATGCAGGTAGTATGCATGGACTATCCTAGACCGGACATTGATGACAGCGCCAATTTCTTGGAATCTGCTCTCTTATCCTCTTCCTTTCGCACCTCTCCACGTCCGGCTAAGCCATTGAATGTCGTGATTGCTGGTGAAGGTGAGCTAATTTCCTTATAAAATGTAACCCAAAGTGCCTCTTGATTATATCTAGAAAGCAGTTTTGCTCCTCTGATTTTGTTATGTGGGACTTCCAAACAATTGCAGGTTTGGCTGGTTTGTCCGCTGCTAAATATTTGGCCATAAGCCTTATACTACTCGAAGCAAGAGATGTTCAATAATTGATTTACATCTATTGTTGTCTGCACTAGTTATTGCTATGCTTTTGTTTTGTTCCTTTTTGTCATTTATCAGATGAAAAACCTATTATACAAGCTCAGGTACTCATGTTGACTTTGCTTCCTTGCGCATCTCTAATCTTCTCTCCTTCTATCTCTGTCTGTCAGATTGCACATTGTTGAGAAAGTCAGTCCTGTTTGTGGTACTCAGGTTTCAGATGATGGCATACTCTTGTCTACCTAATTGTCAGTAGTAGCATGAGATGTTGTTGTGGATTGCCAATAGTAAGATATATTGTGTGGTTCTGTTGGATCAATCATCAGGATGAGAATGAGTCCTCTATTTGTTCTGTATGAGGTTTGGCATAGGCTTTTATAGTACCCTGTCGCCCAACTACTTAAGTCTTTTTTGTTGGATGCTTAAACAAACCTTGAAAGATGCTAGTAATACTTTATCCACCACTTATTTCTCAACTTGATAAGGTACCGAATTTTCATATTCTCTTCATTTTAATTTTGGCCCTTTTCCCGCAGATAGCTGCATGGAAAGATGCTGATGGGGACTGGTACGAAACAGGGTTACATATATTCTGTAAGTTTTTTATTCTACTTTCCTGAAATTTTGTGATAGTAGCTTTCACGAGGTTGGCTGATCGGTATAGTCCATGGGCTCTGCTGCATTTTCCAAATGTTAGGATGTTGCAATTGCATCATTTTCCTTATTATTGTACTAAACACAATAAGTTACTGTTGCTGAGTTCTTGACAAGAATATCAGAATATGATGGCTTTTTTATCCATTTTGTCGACTCTGACTGCTGTGACCAATAATTCCATAATCATTTGATGTATGTGGAGCTGTTACTTTCTTTTAGTTGTTATTGGAGGGTAACCTCAGTGTACCGTTGTACTCCTTATGGATTTAACTTCTTCTTGCTTTTAAGTTGGGGCACACCCCAATGTGCAGAACCTGTTTGGAGAACTTGGCATTGATGATAGGCTACAGTGGAAGGAGCACTCTATGATCTTTGCAATGCCAAACAAGCCAGGAGATTCAGCAGATTTGATTTCCCAGAAAATCTCCCTGCACCTTTTAATGGTAAGCAACTTATATGTACCAATAAAGAACCCATGTATCAATCTCAGGACTGCTTGGAAAATTGCTAATAAACCTAGTTGTTTGGCTTAAATGATAAAATATGGACCTTACATTTTGAAAATCAGAATCTACAAGTTATTTTGCTGGAGTTCTCAGTGCACCATGCTTAAGACCTTATTGTTTATATGGTGCTTAGGTATTAGGTATTCATGATTTCATGCACTGGTCTTTAATATTGTTTTTGTGGTAACAGCTAAATTTTAGGTGCAGAATGTTACCCAGCAGAAACTATGAATGCATTCAAAAATTATCAGTGTCTCTAGATGTGCTGGCATACAGACTATTGGAATATTGTGTTTGCATCACCAAAATGACAGTGCGATTATTAGTTCCTCCTGAAATCAGCATGATGATGAAAGGACCTTCTCTTATAGAATTGCAAGGCACCAAATGTCTCCCTAAATACCATTATATTGTTTTGTGTAAAAGGACAGTTAGTATCTTAACTCTAAGTGAAACTCGGAAAGTGAAATTAAGAAAACATGTTAGGATATGAGGGAGAAGTATGTGATTGAATATGGATCTTTACAGCCTTCCAGAGGTTTTCTTCTACAAAAGTCTAATCAACCACTTCATGCATGCTTCTTCTTCCTTAATTATTCTACCACATGTTGTAATGGTTGGAGAATCGTCTAGCATCTGCTGTGTGATTGAGCTAGAAGGCAAATTTCCAATCTGCGGGGAACATTTTTTCATTGTCTTTGTAACCCAAAAACTTCATCGTTCTGTTTGATACATCTGCCTGTTTACCATAGCGAAGCTAAGCATTTGATTCTCTGATTTCTCAGGTTTATCATATATTTTTGTGCAAATGTGATTGATAGGGATATTGGCCATTTTAAGGAACAATGAAATGCTGACTTGGCCAGAAAAAGTGAAGTTTGCAATTGGACTCCTCCCAGCAATGGTTGGTGGACAAGCTTATGTTGAGGCTCAAGATGGTTTGAGCGTTCAAGAGTGGATGAGAAAGCAGGTATCCTTAAAGTATAGAGAACATAGATAAATGAGCTTCTTGTGGACAAAATTATGCATTTCAAGCAATTGAATAAATAACTGTTATTGATGAGTAAGTTGTTGTAGATGTGTATAGCCTTATAGGTTTCTACGTAGGCAGCTTATGAGCTCTAAATTGACTTTCTCTGAATTGAAACAGTGAGAGAAAGTTTGTGAAATGGTTGTTTTGTCATTGAGCACTTATATAGAGTAATTGGATTCTGCACTAACTTTCCTTTTAATTCTCAAATCAGAAGAGCAACCAACTTTGAAATTTGAAATGCTAGATAGCGTATGGCCATGGCCGTGACATTTTTTCTATTATCATTCACATTCTCCATAGCAATATGCTTGTGCTTAAATGTTTAATTCCTCTTTATGTCTATGCTTCCATATCTGACATGGACATCATATGCTAATGAGACCTTAAAACTGAGATTGTGGGAAAATGAGGCTTCTGCCATATGGTTTTCATGTCTACTATATGTTTTGGTTTTGGTGCAACTGCAGAGAATTTCCTCATCATCTTGCAGTCCCAGAGTCCCAATGTGCAATCTTTTGTTGGACTAAAGATATTCAGGTGGAAAATTATGCATGTTATCTGTAAACAGTCTTGTTGGTTTACCGTAGTCAATGCTTAACATAATGATATTTGAAGAAGACACCAACCTAATTCAGTAATTTCTTTGATAACTTCAATTTTAGTTTGATACAGTAATTTCTTAATAGCTCTTATTGAATTGTGAATCGTACTTAGTGCGTGCAAAGTCCAGCCAGACTTACTACGATGGAATATCATTAACATTTTCTTGTCATAGGGTGTACCTGATCGAGTGACTACCGAGGTGTTCATTGCCATGTCTAAGGCATTAAATTTTATTAATCCAGATGAACTATCAATGCAGTGCATATTAATCGCATTGAACCGATTTCTTCAGGTATGCTGACAGGTCTTACTTTTGCCCCATCTGCTGGTCAAAGCTGAATATGTCATGTTGCTGGTCAAAGTATGGGTTGAGTTGTCTGTAACATTTAATGGAAATGTTTTCCCATTCTACGGCTTTTAAAAGTTAACTTGAGTTAGATTTATTCCTGAATATTTTGACTTTAAAAAAGCTGGATCTCTAAACTTCCTAATGGTGCGTACTGGAGTAGTATTCTGATCAGAGTTTCACTACTAAGGGTTATATTTCTCTTATTTGTTGGAGTAGTATAGATTTCATTACCAGTTATACTGTATGGTGTGTGTCTTTCTTTTTTTTTTTTTTTTTTTTTTTTTATCTGTGTCAACTACTGATAAATTGGTATCACTGATTCTAGGTCCAGTGTGATGTATTTGCTTTGCCAGAACATTGTCTTTCTGCTCAGACTTATGATTGTAGTGCATTTAGTCTGTGTTCCAGATTATTACTTGAGGGTACATGAATCAAGAGATTTTGCTCTTTTTTTCCCATTTTCCTCTGTTTTCCTGGAAAGGTTTAGCTTAGAAAGAGAAAGTTGTAGGCTACAATAATGTTAAATGAAATTTAAGTCAAATGTTTGTACTATAACTTAGCAGGTTATTTCACTCCAAGTCATCTGTTGTACAGATAGTTACTCTTTGTTTTGAATTGCTTACATTACCTTATAAATTTTGTTCTGAATAATGAGGTGTAAACTCTGGTTGAACAAAGTCATTGTGCATACTAGATGCAGGAAAACGTGGATCACTTGACATGAACTTAATCTTGATTTGATAAAACAATCAAGAGGAGAAGCATGGTTCAAAGATGGCTTTCTTAGATGGTAATCCCCCAGAAAGACTCTGTATGCCAATTGTTGATCATCTTCGTTCTCTGGGTGGCGAAGTCCGACTAAACTCCAGAATAAAAAAAAAAATGATCTAAATGAGGATGGAACTGTGAAGAACTTTGTTTTAAACAGTGGGGATGTGATTGAAGGGGATGCTTATGTGTTTGCTACACCAGGTACCCTGAAAGATTGTATACTGCATGTAATTTGTGTTGTTTTCTTTAGTTCAAGCTTCCTTATGTTGTATCTTTGATCTTTCCAGTTGACATCCTGAAGCTTCTTTTGCCTGACGATTGGAAAGAGATGCCATACTTCAATAAATTGGAAAAACTAGTTGAAGTTCCTGCTATTAATGTTCACATATGGTTAGCAAGCCCTTTTTTTGTGCTAGAGTTGACGATTAAGCTATATTGATGGAATCTCCCTTTTTTTGTGCTAGCATTGACGATTAAGCTATATTGATGGAATCTTTTCATTCAGTTTGGATTTTTCGGAGTTCGAAGTTAGAAATTGGGTAGATGTGGAAATCTATAAATACTTTCCACTCCACTGACATAGGCAATTTCTGTTGCAGGTTCGACAGGAAATTGAAGAATACATATGATCATCTCCTTTTCAGCAGGTCTTGCCTTTTGTTTTGTGACAGTTCTATACCTCGAAGGAAATTTTGTTCTATCTTTATGTATTGGTCATTTCCAGTTTCTTTAAATGATCAACATGCTGAATTTTTGTGTGCTGCTGTACGATCATGCCGAAATGGTGACTTGAGATTCTCAAAATAATTTAATAGGTCTGACTTCGGAGTTAATGTTACTGCCACTTGAAGGCTCCACAATGGAGAATTTTGATGACAGAACTAGACAATCTGTGTCTCTTTAAAAGAAGATTTATTGTGCTTTATATGAAACCATGTTTATGAGGTTACCTCAAGTACAAGTCAAAAGATGCACCTGGAACATTTTAATTGAGAGTTTGGTTTTAATTTTCTATCAATTTTGGATTTCAAAATCTTGCACTGCTTTTCGTCTCCTGCGTTTCTTATCTTAGAGAAGAGTTATTTGTTCTCTCAATTTTTTTGCCAGAACAATTTTTTTTCTCTCTTTGTCACTTCTTTTTTTCCCATTTGCTGCACAGTTGCTTAATCTTGTGCTAGTTATCTCATTTTCTCTCTTTTGATGTGCAGAAGTCCACTTCTAAGTGTCTACGCAGATATGTCTTTGACATGCAAGGTAAACTGCTGTTTAAATGCTTTCTCTATATCCTGATGCCTATGAATATGCACCATCACCATTTGTTATTTAAATCAAAATATTTTAAGCTAATTTATGATAGCATCTGTTACGATAGCATCTGTTATTTCTCTATATCCTGATGCCTATGAATATGCACCATCACCATTTGTTATTTAAATCAGAATATTTTAAGCTAGTTTATGATAGCATCTGTTACGTCAAACTGGTGGACATTGTGCCTCTACTTTGCATGTCGCAGCTGTTGCTATGCATCACACATGTATAAACTACATTTAAACATCTCACTCTTTAGATTACTGTGGCACACATAAAAGTTATTCTTAATTTTGCTATCTACTCTTCATGTATACAAGCTTTAAATTTTTTGTTATTTCATTGGTACATCCATCACAAGTTCGGCACCTTCATTTTCAAAGCAGGAATATTACGATCCAAATCAGTCTATGCTGGAATTAGTTTTTGCCTCGGCAGAGGAATGGATCTCCCGCAGTGATTCAGAGATCATTGATGCCACTATGAAGGAACTTGCAAAACTCTTTCCTGATGAAATATCAGCAGATCAGAGCAAAGCAAAAATTGTGAAGTACCATGTTGTTAAAACTCCAAGGTCAGACTTCTTACAGAGATTCTGCAGTATATGCCGAGGACTCGAAACTTTCTTGAGCTCATGGATTTGTTGCTTCTGTGATTCTTTCGCTTCAGATTACTAAGTTAAGCGTTAAGTAGATCAACAGAGCTTGTGACCTGTTATTTTAGTCTGTTTGACTGTCTTGCAAAATCATACCTCATTAAACTGTTTTCTGTGCCTTCCTGTTTTCCTTAATATCATTGTTTCGAGATTTCCTATTGCCACCCGATATGTTTGGTTTTTTAAGTTTCATTGAAAACTTTGGAACATGCTGGTGCTTGAATTGTCATTGTCTCTAAGTATTGACTATTGTCCCAGGTCTGTTTACAAGACTGTGCCCAATTGCGAACCTTGTCGTCCCCTGCAAAGATCTCCTGTAGAGGGCTTCTACTTAGCTGGTGACTACACGAAGCAAAAATATTTGGCTTCAATGGAAGGTGCTGTTCTTTCAGGAAAGCTCTGTGCACAAGCAATCGTAAAGGTACTGTCTGACTGACTTATACAATCTTTCATTCTGTTAATAATGTCCAGAACTTGTCATTGTTGGTGGTGCTTTAACAAATTTCTGTATAGGCAAGCTTTCATTTCCCGAGATGCTGAAGCAGCATCATCATGCAAGCTGCTAGATGTGATATGAGGGCTGTTCTTGAAAAACATGAAAAGATTAGGCGCAATAACTTATTGATCTCGTTTCAACTTTCAATGACAAGCAAAAGGGGAAATTTATGCAAAGAGCTGTTACTAGTGGTTCTAAAAATTTGACAACGAGTCCTAGGAAATGTAAACAAAGTAAGGATTGATATGAAGTTCTTCACAATTTCTTTCATGGCATTATCTTTTGCAGGACTGTGACTTGCTTGTTTCTCGGGGCCAAAAAAGGTTAGCTGCGGCAACACTTAGTTAACGAGCCACCTTGAATCGGATCCCAGCTTGCTGCCATTATTGATACTCTGGAAAGTGGAAATTGCACCGGAGCTTGTTGTATACACAGAAATTTTCTAAATTTGTGCCACTGCTTGTAAAGTTCTTTGGAAAGTAAACTTTCACCTTATGTTATGATATTGACGGTTTGACATAACATACGCATTCTATCAGGAAGGTTTTACTAGTTATATCCTCGCATAGATCACTGTACATTATAAGATGTTGTTTTTATGAGAGACATCACAGTTGGTCCTTGAAGAGGATCATAATTAATAATAAATAAGGGTAACAAATAAA
Organism: Turnera subulata; assembly: GCA_028386065.3. Classification (NCBI taxonomy): domain Eukaryota; kingdom Viridiplantae; phylum Streptophyta; class Magnoliopsida; order Malpighiales; family Passifloraceae; genus Turnera; species Turnera subulata. Next base: position 17,788 of record JAKUCV010005257.1, read on the forward strand.
AATCAGTCCTAAAACACCACCACCACTGCTGTCTTCATCGTCGTCTCCCACCGTGGGTTGCTTCTCCTCTTCATCCTGGGTCTTTCCGGCTGAACAACCCCCACCCACGACACCACCCCCTCCAACCTTCTCCATCCTCACCCAACACCCATACTTTCCCATCCGGTGGTTCCCTTCAAAGGCTAGGGAGGAGAACCAAGGTATGGAGGTAAGGATGCTTCTGATTTGTGGGTTGTGGTTATGGATTACAAGCTGTGATGGTGTGTTCTCTTTTGTTCCCATTCTGTCCATTGTGCTGCTTAAGGTGGTTGTTAGGGACTTCAATGGTCATGTGCTTCAAGTTTCAGTGGAGAATTTCTTGCTATTGCAAAAAACTTGGTGCAAACATATCTGGATGTTCAAAGGCTTGTGTTTAAACTTTTTTTCAAGACTTGTAGTGCCTTACCCCTTTCTATTTATAAAGGGATTCAAGTCGTTTATTAAAATCCTCTTTCATAGGATTGTTTGCAACAGATTTGTTTACCCAGTTAGTTGTGATAGATTTAGATCTATCTCTTGTAAACTTTGTCTGGATGTACTGTTGTCTTCTCTATTGTACCTGACTCTTTAATTAATGGATTGATTTTATTATCAAAAAAAATATATATATTTAGTTGCCATCCTTTACATTGGTTGAATGCACAAGTCCTAAACTAGTTCTGATATTGGAGCAAGACCCTTGCTTTTGATGAGTCAGGTGTCTGACCGGGAACTCTATTTAGTGTGAAGTATATGCACTTTCTTCCTCAACGTAAGCCCGTTTAAAGGTTTATATTTTGTTCCAAATTACTAAACGCTTTAGAATTTCTATGCGAGATTTATGAGGCTACATTAATTGCTTTCCTAATAGTCATACAAAATTCTTGAGAAACAGAATATCTAATTATTAACCGCGTGATAAAGAGTGTTAGTTGAACTGAATGTAAGTGGCTGCAAATATAGTAATATACACAAGTTCATAAATTCCGATGAGAAGACAAATGGTCACAAACCTCTGGTGGCAATAAATTGTTCAATTCAAACGACAAAAGGAAATTGGTGCCCGAGTTGTTCTATGTCTTAGACTAGGATGCTCAGGGAAGCAATAATAGCACACTCTCACCAACCCCAACCCCCCCAACAAAAGATCATGCTAATGAAAAGGAAGGAACAAACCAAAGTGCATGGCAAAAACAACAGAGTAGCCAATTATAGAAGCAGAATTGCATTCAATAGCAGCAATTGGGTCGAAATAGGTAAAAAGGAGGGCACTGGCCGGCTGAGGAGTGAATCACTTGAGGTCAGGATCTACTTTGGGTATCTACACTAACAATCATCAAGTTTTCAAGGCATAAGTTGCACAAATATCTCACCTGCTCATGCCACATTCAGATAAAGTCACTATCATTTTTTTCAGCAATCAACATCCATGAGTTTATGTGTAGGATGGCATGGAAAATTTAACAAAACAATCTAGTCTCCCAATCCCATGTCATTCCACTACCCTGCATGCACTCACATAATGCTTAACATGCTAAAAATGTCTAAAAATGTCAAGTCTTAGCAGAGAAACACCCTAGAAGTCGGCCATCTGTATCTCAGAGAGGCAATGTATCACAAGCACAAAACTGAGTAACTCTAATTTTGCTCACCAGCAATCAAATATGGTAAAGTAAAAACTGCTATGGTTTCCTTAATCCTACAATTACAGAGAAAGCAAGACATTCCAGACTTAATCCAGTATCAGATACAATCACAAGAATTAACAAAGACAAATATCACTACCTAAGACAATACATTTGCAAGCAAGCCACATTCTCACAGATCCCACAATTGCTTTCCTTATATCTGCAAACTAGCTGACACATCCAGTCTGGCCACACACAATCATTATAAAACGCACAGAGATAAGAGAAACTAAAACAGAAATCAGATGATATGCTGAGTGATCCAAGCAGTTTAGGTTCTAATTCCCCTCTAGACATATTATTGCCACCAAACAGCCTACCACTAAAACTATGAGAAGAAAACAAACATTGTAGAATAGGCATGGCTGGTCCCAAATATACTTCCAGCCCAGACTACATACGTATGAACACACAAAGCGCAAACATTAGAGAATCAACAAGCTTAATACCAATCAGCAAGGCTCTCCTTAGTGATAGCAAGCAAACCAGAGAATACTGCAACATATAAAACTAAGGGAAACGTTATACTTGCCAGAAAGGCAACAAAGAGAGGTTAAAGTACGAATAAACCACGAGGTGGCTTCACTGGACTGAGACAGAGGGAGATTAACTCTAATAATATCCTATTACAAGACCATAGTAACTCTAATACAGATCATATGTTTCGTGACAATCAAAACCAGCTCCTGTCTTAATCTTGTCTCCAGGTTGGTTGCCTACCTCTGCATGGCTAGTAAAAGCTTAGACCCCATCTCCACTACTGTTGTTTGGCTCTTGCAGCTCATATGGCTCATCTTTCTGCTCCATTTTACGACGTTGTGGTGCAGCTGAAAAAGAAAAAAATTACATGAGACCAATAATACAAGTGCAAGTGTGTGTGGGGGTCATTATAATAGTTTTGTAGCATTACCATTTGAGCAGGGGCTCTGGTTAAACCATTTAGGCGGTGGCCAGAAAAGCTGGGAACAATGAGCAGCAGGACACACCTGCAAAGCCTCTCCCAGGCCCCCACCGATTTTAGCAAGTAGAAAAACAGAGGCAGGGTGTTGACAACGGCTATTCACTTGATCATTAGCAAAATAGACACTCCCTTTGTTATAGCCTGGCAGATATTTCGCTGGAACCACACCTGACCAGGTATAACCAATGAAGTAGAGATTCTCCAATGCAGAATCATCCACAATCCATGCACCCGAATCATCCAACTTCCTAACACCAAACTGATACAGCATTTCATCATGGAAAAGATCCGGATAGCGCTTATTCATCATCACCAGTAACAGATCCCCAGTGAGATCACTATCCACAAAAGAGAACTCGCTATCCACAAGATCAGCATCAACAGCTTCAGTAAGTTTCTGCATCTCTAGAGAAACTGGATCAACAATTACCGTCACTCCAGTCCTCAACAGCGCAAAAAATTTCCCTTCATAACACCTAACACTCTCATACTCCAGCAAAACATCTACGGTGTTATCGACCTTAGCCCATTTCTTATTCCCTAATTTCCACACATACAGATCACCCGCAACCAAAATCATGCAGAAAGTTCCATCGTCCCTCTCACAAAAACACTTAGAATCAATATCAACATCAACAGAGTCAGGTACAGTCTCGAGATCGTAATAAGAAGATACCTCAACAACATCATACTCCCGCAAGTCAACAAGTTTAGGCAATTCAGAATAATCGATTGTCCTCACTTCGCTTCCATAGGCTAGGTCTCTGAAGGTGAAGATATTGGCTCCCAAGAACTCCATCATTATGATCCAGGGTTTGGTGGCGACGGTCTCATGGCGGCCGTTGGAGAGTGGCTGCACGATGTAGACGGTTGACCTGATAAGCTTGAAGCAGTAGTCGCCGCCGCCGTTCAAGGAGGGGAGCTCGAGGGTTGGTGAAGGTGTGGGAGGAGGTGGTGGAGGCGTCGCGTCACGCCAGGACCGGCAGACGCTGCGGAATCTGCGAACAGCGCATGGGCTTTCGAGGCAGCCGGCGATCAGATCCAAAAGGTCGAAAATAAGATCACACCATGGAGGATACAAACTCTTCTCGTTCTCGCTGTCGTCCATGGCGAGAAGGAGCGGTTACAACTCGGGAGTATCTCTGATTTTTTTCTCTTTTTTTTGACCTAAGCTGGTGGAGTTATGGCGTTTTGGGAGGGAATTTTAGGAAGCTAAAATTCCATATAGATATATAAGTTTGAAAAACAAAAATTGGCCAAAAAAAGAGTTCCGATCGTGGAGTTGTGGCATTTTGAAAGTTTTTTGCAATTTTTTCTAGGGGGTAGTACACTAATTTTTTTTGTCATTTTTTCAACTTTTAATGTAAGATCTAAGTCGTATATTATCGTTTAGATCATGTCAAAATATTTTAAAAAATTGATCCAAAACGCTCTTTTTGTTATAAAACACATTTTATGGATGTTGTTACCGTACCACCTACTTTGTTGTATATATTATTGATAGTGGAAATGTGAAAAGCTTAACTCAGTTTCGTGCACCCTCATCTTCATCATCATCTTCCTCTTCCTCCATTCATCTCCTTCATCTTGATCATAACCTGTAAAACATCAAGATTAAACACAATATTTACAACACGTTATCAGCACGACTTGATTCTAACCAACTGAGCAAACTCAAGAGCAAGAAAAAAAATAAACCAGAAATGAAAAAAAAAAACCAGTGAAGAAGAAGATGATGAACAGTGTCATCAACCCTCTGTTACTGTTCATTCAAAGACGGTCCGCGCCACCTTGCACGCCACCGCCACCACCATCATCTCCCTCACGCCGGCGCGACCTCGACGCAGCCTTCCCCGTCGATTACCGCCGTCCGACGCGCCATCGGGAAGAGAAGACCCGCGAGCAGACCCGCGGATCCGCCTCTCCCCGCGCCGCCCTTCGTCCACCGCTGCCGCTGCTGCGCTTGCCTTTCACCCGTCTTCGCCCGCTCCTCCGTCGTCTGCAACAACCCGTTTCTGCGGGTTGAAGACGACCCGGATTGGTCGTGGTCCCGTCGGGTTTGACCCGCGGGTTGATGGGCTATAAGCTCTTGGGCCTGGGCTGTATTATTCAAAAGTCTGGGCCTTGGTTTTGGGCTTGGGCTCGAGCTGTACTATTCATGGCCTGATTCAAAAAAAAAACTAAAAAAAAAACGGAAAAAAAAGGGAGAGAAAAGAAAAAAAAAGGTGAAAAAAAATGAAAAAAAATTGTGGAGAGAAATGTAAAAAAAAAAAAAGAGGGGTAGAATTTAAATTGCTGAAAGATTTATCGAGTAAGCATACTCTCTATTATAGTATTCAATATTGGCCAGCTAAGTCGTCTTATCTATTTGTTGGTCGGCTAAGCCGCCTTAACTATTTGTTGGTCGGCTAAGCCGCCTTGTTTCATTTGTTGGCCGGCTAAGCCGCCTTTTTATTACAAATGGGCTCATAAAAGGCCCATTGCCTTTAATTTTTGGTTATTGGGCTATGAAAAGGCCCATTATATTTATTTTCTTGCTTTAATTTACGTTCTGATTGGGCTAATACAAGGCCTATTGCTTTTATTTTTCAGCCATTTAATTTTAATTGGGTTAATTATAAAAGGCCCATATATATTTATCTAAGTCTTTTGTTTATTTCATTTTGGGATCATGTTACAAATATTGGAGGCCCTTAAAATTTCCGGAAGAAATTTGTTATGGGCATTGAATACATTTAAATGCATATCGTCTGGAAGACGCAATAAAAGCGAATGAAAAGCAGAGATTGGAAGTTTTACTGCTAAAAAGATCCCGTAGATCTTTGAGGAAAATTGAAAAAAGATATGACCACCAGAAGTGGATGTTGTATGACCACCAGAAGGTGGATATTGTATGACCATCCGATGATGGATACTGTTATTATCTTGCTTACCCTGAAGGTGCAAGCCAATATATATTGAATAATTTTATTTTATATTTCAGTTTTATTATTATGTGTTATTTTATTTTATTTACTTTACAGCATTTGATCATCGTTTCTAAAATAATGGCTCAAGCATTTGTCCTGAAGACAATTGCAAGTCGACATCCAAAGGGGAGAATTATATGTGTGGATGTCAACTATTTCACATAACATGTGATAGTACAATCTCAAAATGAGAAAAGGTTAATACGCTCCAGAAGAGCATAAGTTTGAATATGTTCCCGAAGAACGCATGCTTTAATATGATCTAAAAGATCATATATTTATACTCTGGAAGAGCTAATACTCTTGAAGAGTACAGAAACTCCCATTTACAGTAGTAAAAGGAAATTATTATTGATCCCGTTGAATTGATTCTGCTATATTCCCTGAAGCGAATGAGACAGTATAATTATTTGTGCCATGTGGCCGTGAATGAGATAATAATGGCAAATCTAAGGGCAAACATGCATATTATTATTGCATAAATGAATCCATAACTGGAGAACATTCAAAGAGGTTCTCATACATGAGTATTAACAGTTATTTATCTATTGGGTACAACATTGACCCTGAAACTCTGAGCCTCACTGTTAATGTTGACCCTTATACTGTCGTTCTAGGAGAACCACATACCACCCACGTTATTTTCTCCAGGTATCTCAAACCGATTTACTGGAGGAAAACGAAGTGGAATCACACCATGATTTTTTTCAGCTTGCCACAAAGTTTCAGTAATCAATACCATGTTGGGCTTGTACTGATTTTTCAAATCCCTTAAGGTACGCACAAAATCTTGGGACCTTCTTGCTACACCCCTGCAATTCCATAGTAAAAGTTGTACCTTAGGCCATGTAGGTGGTAACCCAGTCACCCTTGGGACACTCCGAGCCATCATGGAAACCTGATAATAACTGCTTTTATTTAAAATTTGACATGAAGGCTCTAGCTGAAATTCCTGCAGTCTATCAGATATGAAAAACATAATAGAGTTAGCCGAGCCATAAAAGGAAGCCCTTAGATTGCTTTGGTCCTCTATGAAGAAAATTTCTTCCATAGGAGTCACAAATAACCTAGATGAGTATAGCTCATCGACAAAAACTAAACGAAGAATTCTTGCAAGTTCACTCGGTAATTCCTCTTGCTGCTCATTCACCATACTATATGCTAACCTATTCCTCCTTCCTAGAGAGGCACCCTCAACAAAGAAAATCGTAGCTAGGGAAGGCATTTTTCTTGTCTTATTGAGTTTTCTGAATCTTCCTGTTTCTACCACTCCCTTCTTATAGCCTGAGCTTCGACAGCTAGGTTGAGTTTTTCAAATGTGGACCCTCTTTCTGTCTCCGAAAAGATTCATAAGATTTTTCGGTAATTAAAAAAAATTGCATTATTTGTCAATAAACTCCAAAGTTTTTCAAACTTCGAGGATGTTTTTTTGGAAAAGTTTACCGCCACATTTAATTATTGTCTAATAATTCTGATCTTTTTCGACATGATTGGTAGATATAAGCCTAAAATTGGCACATATATTGCAGCATGAAGCTAGCAATTTTTAAGTGTTTAAATACACAGTTTGCACAGCTCGAAGCTGAGAATAACTAGAAGTTGGCTGATATATATGTAATTTATGGCTAGTATGCCACAACCAGAAGCTGGTAAATAATTTTCCTAAGTTATCATTTCCAGCTAGAAGCTGGCACATAAATAGCAGCCTAAAGCTGGCACCAACTTGAAGTTGGTACATGGACTTATTATTTGGCATGACCGGTTTGGACCATCCCGTGTCAATAATGATGCACGAAATTTATTTGGTCATTTATTAAAAAACCAGAAGTTTTACAATCAATGAATTTCCACGTGTTTGTATGATGTGAAATTAATTATACGGCCTTCCTAAGATGAGATTGGCCTAGAATCACCAGCAAGTTTGGGAATAATTCAGGGACATATAAGCGGACTAATAAATCCCCCGTGTTAACCATCTAGATAATTTTATTGTTTTAAATTGATGCATCGACTAGATGGTATATTGTGTACTTATTAGACGCAAGTTGGCATGTTGCGCGCTTATTATGATTAAGCCAATTGCGGGTACACATCCCTAATTATCTTGTAAGACTATATGTCTTGATAATGCTGGTATATCTCTTCAATGGATAATGTATATTGTTGGAAATAAACCCAAACCGATCTGGGCGAACATTTCCAATTGATTGCAGGACCATTGCTAAAGAGATATTACTGTTTGAGAACATGGTATTTTACACGCAGCAAATGTGCATCAAGCCAATA
>JAKUCV010005258.1:0-40801 GCA_028386065.3 Turnera subulata
CGGCGAATTCCGTGATGTTCTTCATCTCCGACAGGCTTCAGGAGTTCAACCTGGAGTCCACTTGTCAGACGGTAGAGCAAGGCGCATACTACCAGCTTGCGATGACGGCCCAAAGCATACCCAGAATGACGCGCTTACCTCCAACTTGGCCCAAGGTACGGCTGCTAGTGTGGAATTGTAGAGGAGTTGCAAGGCGCGCTCAAGAGTTCACACGAACTCTGAGGGACTTGAAGAACCAATACAAGCCGAACATGGTTCTTCTGACGGAGACACAGTGGCAACCAAGGGACGATCATGGTCTCATCCCACTCCGGTTCCCACAAGCTAACCGGTTCGAGATTCCTGGTCAGCGCGACAGAGGCGGTATGTGGCTCTCTTGGAGCGACAGAGTCACGGTCAACGTCAACAGTGACGCAAATAGCTTCCGTGTCAACGTCGTTGCAAACCGTTGAATGTATTTTTATAAGTTATTAAAAATCAATGTATTATTTTCCTTTTTATGAAATATCAATGTATTATTTCTGTTGGCAATCAATATATTATTATTCCCTTTGTCAAAAATCAACGTAATATTTCTCTTGTATTTCCAATATTTTCAGTATTAATAATATTCGTATTTTCGCATATTATGGCATCATTACCTCTTATGTATATGTTCCGCGACAGCTGGCGTCCCCTGACTGGATCCATAATGCACTAACTAAATGATGTAAAATATTAAACAACTGGAGCGAACTATGCAAACAAGACAACAACACACATAGACTGCCCGACAAGACCTAACGCCCGCTCCGCTACCAAAATGAAACGCCCCGACCCGTATTTACCGTGTACGGTAAATACGGGTCGGGGCGTTTCAGACCCGGTCAGGGTCAATTTTAAATCATAAAACAAAAAAAAATATGTTTTTTATTTTTACATAAAAATTGTATTAATTAATTGAAATTAAAATTATTTATTTATTTTTTATTATCAAAATATAGTTTAATATTAATATATATAGATTAAAATAATTTATTATTTAATAATTATTTTTCTGAATCAATTACATTGAACCTCGGTTCGACCACTAAACCGCGACCTTTTCTGGGTCTGTGTCTGGGCCGAGTCTGATAACTATGGTCCCTATTATACAAATCATAATTGCCATTTGTTATTTTTTCTAACTTGAATACTCACATAACATCCATTGCTATTATGCAACATATAAAGATTTAGTAAGAAAATCTTAATGACCGACACATAATGAGAAATCCCATCAATGAGCCAAAATCATTATGGAGCTCCTCATTAAATCTAACTACATTGGTTGAAAGTTAGCAAACGTTCATTGTCAATTGTGATAGAGTTCCACATCAAAACAAAATTCCATCCTACAAATTAAATCCCCTCCCTCTCACGATGTGGCTTCAATTTCAAGCTTGATCGCCAGAAAATAAATGACACTTTGAGACGGGTTGTGCAACAAATAATGTTAGTATATTAATTAAGCAGACAGGTCACGGAACAAACCTATCACGTCAACGATCAAACTTGTGTTCTTGAAATCAACGTAAATTTATTAGACATATATATACTCGACCACGTTGAAGAAATTTTGTTGCTTAAGTACTACTCCCTCTGATCCACAATAGATGACGTTTAAGGTATTTGCACTCCCATTAAGGGAAGCATTAAATAGATCTATTTTCATTAAATTTTGATATTTAAATTACTAATCTATCCTTTTTATTCTCCCAAGAAATAAAAGCATAGGTAAATAAGGAAGTAGTTAGGAAGTAGTTGGTTAATTAAATATGGGTAAATATGGAAAAAAAATTTAATGCTTGCTAAACGTCATATATTCTGAAACAAAATTAAAAGTCTTAAGCGTCATCTATTGTGGATCAGAGGGAGTATTTTAGAGTAAATTTTTGAATTAAGGACTTTAATTATGCATAAGACTAGAAGGTTTGTGTTGCTTTTTAGTTTTTTTTTATTTCCCATTCGGTATCCGGAGCTTTCCTTCGACTAATCTGGTTCGATCCGGATTGCGCACCTAAGTTTGGTGGGTGAATTTCCCAATAAAAACTTTCTGCATACACGTGTGTTATTTTTTAATTCCCATCCTGTGTGTCATGAATTTTGCCTCGATTAATCCGGATCTAACCGGGTCACGTTCCTAGTTAGCAGCTTTGCATTGTCCAGCAACTAATCAACTATCATCCGGGTGTGATTCGCATTAGTGACTGATTTGTTATCCGATTAAATTGGACGCAAAAGTTGGAGGTGGACAATAAATAATTAGCAACCCACCTAATCATTCGTTTATATAATATACTACTAGTTATGATCAAATAATTGGTTTACCGACCAAACTTTATGTGGCAGCATAAAGTTTTAAGAGAAAGTTAGCAAAAATTTTAGAGCCTATATAAAAAAAAATTACTTACCCTCCACCAGTCGCGGTTGGATATGTTCTCACAGTGAATTGAGCCTGTAAAAAACGAAAATATCTCAAAGTATAAGAGAAAGTTAGCAAAATTTGTTAGCCATTTACAATACTTGCAACTCAAATATGTCATTAGGAAATGCTAAAGGAGGGATGGACACATGGGGGATGGATAAGATAATGTGAGAATCTTTTCATTTTTCTATTTTTTTTTGAATTTGTAAAATCAACAAAGTACGAAGTTAAGGACCTTATTTAAAAAATTTCCAAGAGGATCAATTTGTGAAAAACAGACTTTTGTGATGGTGAAAACAATGAAAATATCCCACGACATTTAATATCCACAGAATGATTTAAGTATCAATTCCGACAGAATTTTGTGTTATAGGTTTTGAAATTTCATTTTCCACTGCTTGGAAATTCCCAAGGTAATTAATTAATTACTAACGTATTGAATTTTTGTTGCACTTTCTCTGTTGGTGTTTGTAAGTAACAATCAACTTAAGTCGCATATAATTTCAGTTGGTGTCTTACTTTTATTTACTTAATAAGTATTGGATTAGCAGGAATTGGCCGGGTAATTTCCAGGGGGTAATATAAGTCAAGAAATCAAAGCACCGATCCGTTAATATGACTAGTATAAGGTTTTCATACACATTTCCAACATTGAAGTTGATCAGGATAATTCAAGCATGCATATATTTAATTAAATTGTACATTACTAGCTAGAAACAGCCAGAGAGGGATACCACAGCTGGATAAACACTGAAAATTTTCTTGAAGTAGCCGTCAATGATTCTCCCGATTTGGCCTAATTTTACCTAGAAGACACCAAAAAAAAGGAGACAAATAATATTTCCTATTATCCACATAAATAACAAATTAATGGACTTATAATATACTACTCCAGCGCATGTATAAGCTAACCTGTCGGGGAACAATTACTAGTGTACAATTCATGATCATATATATAAATAGAGTACTAGCTTGCTAGGTATATGGACTTATGGTGGTAATTAATTTATTTCATGCGACGTTTACCATAATGGTGTTAGCTATTACTCACGATTAATTAATTATGTACAAAGTAGAAACAGCAACCATTGCTGATCCTCATATTAACAATATCTAGAGCTAGCTGTTAATTAGTGTACTAATTGGGTACGTATCTCATTCTCGATCAACAAGCATACAGCAACAAAAATTGTCAAGAACTAAGACTATCCATTGTTGGCCTTATTAATCACTTGTACACTCAAATATTTTCCAAGTCCCGATAAACACATAGGACATATGGGTTGATGATCAGCCACCAAAAAAGTTTTAGTGAAAATTAAAATAATTAATTCTTGCTGATATATAATATATTCCACCTCAGTATGTTTATATTGGAAACATCTCATTTAATTCGTCCACACACACATGTACGGTACACGCGATTAATTATTCTCCAGCTGATGCATGCAAGGCTGGAGGATAAAAAAAAAAAAAATCAGGCAGTTCCCTGTAATAATAACAAATTTCGTGATGATACCTTAAAAAACCAGCTAAATCCATACTGATAGATCAGTATAATATATATAAGAAGCAGCCTTAATATTACTAATTAATAGAATCTCTATTCCAATGTCCAGGGATGTCAACCCGAGTACTTTTGTTTTTGAGAAATAACCCAAGTACTTAATTAATTATATGCAATAATATCGTATATATATTAAGCCAGCTAATATGTTAAACTTCTCCCATCTTGGACTGAAGAAACAAGGTTGTATGATTCTTTACTTCACTGGGGACCTTGTTATATCTCTACAACTATAATAGCGTTATGAATTTGGATAATGTTTATTTGCACCCCTTTCCGTATATCTAGAATGCCACTTCTCTCCTCCAACTACTATCATCATCCTACCCATATAAACCACAAGGACAGGAATATACACTCGCACAAACACATATAGGATATACATATCTAGCTCTATATCTCTTCAACTATAAACCTCTTCATTTACTACTTTTTACTCTCTATTTATCGAATGCATGGCTTTAAGGTGGAGGCACCACTTTTCATCAGCAGAATTAGGTAAGCATCTCATTCTTACAAAGTATATAAGTAGGGCTACGGTACACCACTGGTTCATCATGTGACTTGGTACGTTGAGACTTCAACTTTTTTAAAGAGTAGGTTCCATTAATGCGTGCCTTTGTGGGTCAAATTTATGGTTTTGGAGCTAGCCATGGTACTATTGTCAAAATAGTGAGGCAAACTCCTTAATTACATACCTAGATGCAACGAACCCTGTTGGCATTAAATGGCCGTTTTTTATGATGTAATCATTTTCACTGAGGTTCGTGAGGAAAAGAAGCTAGCTAGCTAGAAAAATGGTGCACTTATAAGTCATACTATGCTCTCCTTATTAATTAGTATTGCTTCTTGCTTGACAACGATATATGCAACCTGATCTCCTTGTTCATCACTCTATATAAATCACTCCCTTGTAACTTCTAACAGGTCAGAACTTGACACACACATACCTTTTTTCCATTCTTTCTAAGTTCTTCCGATCCTCCTCCTCCACCACCTCCATTACGTAGCTCCCTTACATTTCTTCTTTTCCCTTCACATTCTTGCAGTGTTCAGGTAATTTTGTTGATACACTGATCACAAACTGAAGCAGATCAAGCTTTTTCTTTTTCTATTATGTATTCTTGGTCTGGAAAAATCTGATCTGGGTTTGTTTTTCTTTTTGTGTATCTACAAGTTTCCTCTCCTCATTTGCTGGTTATAAATGTCAACACTGAAACTTGCACTCCATTTAGTTCTAGAAAAATTTGCAGCTCTTACTTTTTACTTTTTGACTACGTGCTTTGCTTGATTTTGATATTTTTGGCCTTATATTATTACATAAGTATTAATAACTTGGCTCAGGAGTTTTTACTTTTTGGCTACGTGCATACTTTGCTTTGATTTTGATATTTTTGGCCTTATAATTTATCAATACAAATTAATTTGGCTCAGGGATGGACGCATCAACGGCTGTTATGATTCTATCAGCAATTGTGGCGTATTACCTGTGGTGGAGGATCGTGTCAAGGTCAATGAGCGGGCCACGTGGATGGCCGCTATTGGGCAGTCTTCCATCACTCATTGCCAACTCCACTCGCATGCATGATTGGATCGCAGACAACCTCCGGGCGTGTGGGGGCACGTACCAGACATGCATAATTGCACTCCCTTTTCTTGCCCGGAAGAAGGGTCTCGTGACAGTCACGTGCGACCCCAAGAACATGGAGCACATCTTGAAGGCCAGGTTCGATAATTACCCCAAGGGGCCTACTTGGCAATCTTGCTTCCATGATCTGCTAGGTGACGGCATCTTCAACTCCGATGGCGACACGTGGCTTTTCCAACGTAAGACCGCTGCACTCGAGTTCACCACCAGGACCCTGCGCCAGGCCATGGCTAGGTGGGTGACCCGGGCTATCAAGCACCGGTTATGCCCGATACTCGAGTCAGCTCAGGTCCGAGCCAAGCCCGTAGACCTTCAAGATTTGTTGCTGAGGATCACTTTTGACAACATTTGCGGGCTGGCCTTTGGGAGAGACCCGCAAACGTTGTCTCCGGGGCTACCCGAAAACGGGTTTGCCGTGTCGTTCGATCGAGCCACGGAGGCCACCCTACAACGGTTTATTTTGCCCGAGATGGTATGGAAGGTGAGGAAGTGGTTTCGGCTCGGGATGGAAGGCGGCTTGAGCCAAAGTCTTGACCACATCGATGCATATCTATCCGAAATCATTAATACACGTAAGCTCGAGTTGCTGACTCAACAACAAGGAGACAACAAATCCCTACATGATGACTTGTTATCAAGGTTTATGAAGAAAAAGGAATCCTACTCGGACAAATTCCTGCAACAGGTGGCACTTAATTTCATCCTAGCTGGCCGTGACACTTCATCTGTGGCGCTGAGTTGGTTTTTTTGGTTGGTTACTCAACACCCAAGAGTGGAAGAAAAAATCATCCGTGAGATTTGCACTGTCTTGATGGAGACACGTGGCACTCATGTTCCCAAGTGGATGGAAGAACCCTTGGTGTTTGAAGAACTTGACCGATTGATGTATCTTAAGGCGGCATTATCCGAGACCTTAAGGCTCTATCCTTCTGTGCCACAAGACTCAAAGCATGTAATTGCGGATGATGTTTTGCCTAGTGGAACTTTTGTTCCTGCAGGTTCTTCCATAACATATTCCATATATGCAATTGGCCGCATGAAGTTCATATGGGGAGAAGATTGCATGGAATTTAGGCCAGAAAGATGGCTATCTTCTGATGGTAAGAAGATTGAGGTAAATGATTCATACAAATTTGTAGCATTCAATGCAGGTCCTAGGATTTGCCTAGGAAAAGATCTGGCTTACTTGCAAATGAAATCCATAGCGGCTGCGATTTTGTTGCGCCACCGGCTCTCGGTGGTTCCGGGGCATAGGGTGGAGCAAAAGATGTCCTTGACATTGTTTATGAAGCATGGCTTAATGGTTAATGTGCACCCAAGGAACCTGAAGCCTATCCTGGAAAATTTGAGCAAGGCTGGTGATCAATGTGGTAAACCAACTTATAATTGCAATGGTAATTGTGGAGTGGTTGTTTAGGCTCCTTCAATTGCTTGAAGATTTTCGGGTTGCGGCCCAGTATTGTGGAAATGTGACCCAATATATGCATTAAGTTTGTAGAACCTGCAATTGATTGCCACTTGACTTGGTGTTTTGTATACCTATCATTTGTAATTGCTACAATCATGATAATATATTTTCTGTATTCTATATTTGATCTAAATCACATTTGCAACCAAACTCAATTTCCTGGTCCTCGTGCCAATCATGTGTGAGTGGATACAGCATATGCAACTAGGCACTTTGATTACATTGAACTGCAACAACTCCAAATTAATTGCTTAGCTGTGCCCGCCTGTCTCTTATTATATTCCCTAAATATGATGTCTTTTTTAAAAATGTTATTCTTTGACCTTTTCGTGCAAGTAATGAAAATGACTAAAAGTAGTAAAAATTTTCCATTAAAGGTGCACACGAAAAATTCACTTAGGATTCAGGATCATGTGCAAATGTCCCCGCATGAAAATGAAATCTTACCCATTTTTCTTATCTCAAAGAGGGGAATTGAATTTGTCTGCCATGTTTTTTATGGGATCGAGTAAGAATTTTGTGGCTATTTGTATAATTGTCTCTTAGAATTATCAACTAAAGGGGAGTATAGCTGGCAAGGTAGCTGGACCCAAATTTAAAGGTTACTCAACAGTTCACCTGGGTAGGCAGCTGAGTGCACAATTTTTTAGGGCAAACCATCGGATTCAGCGAATGCTTACAGTGCGGTCGGTTAAGTTCGAAGTCTCAACGTAATGGGTAGGGATGGCAATTGGATAGGGTTGGGTAGGGTAAGCAAGATCCAGACCCAAACCCTTAATCAAATCGGGTAGGGTAAGAGTAGACTAATTATGAACCGGGTAGGGTAAAGTTTAATTTTTTTTCCCAGCGGGTAATACGGGTATGGGTAAGGGTATACCTGCTAAGTAAAAATCAAGTTCTAATTAAAAAAAATTCTACAATTATTAAATTAGCATTCATGAAATATGTTCCAAGCTCAAGCATAAAAATTTTAAAAATAACAAAAAAGTTCAAAAATTTAAAGTAGCATGTAACTTTTCTCAACTTAAAATCCAAATAATTTTTTATTTCTTAATCTCTATCCTCTTCTCTACCAAGATCAATATATATTTTTCTAAGAAAAAGTTAATATTATTAAATAATATAAAAATAAGAATCTTCTAATAAGTTAAAAATATAAATTAATATTGAATGCTTATTTTCTTCTTCTATATTATTATCATAAATAATTTTAGGATAATTATAAATTAATGTTCCTTTAAAGACAAAGAAAAATTATAATAACATAATATTAGTTTAGTGTTGTAGAGCACGAAATTTCAATAGACCTAAGAGGACGAAATTTTAATAGAAAAAGAATAGGAGGTGAGTGGAAAAAAATTAAAGAAACAAAAGAAAGAACTCAAGTTGATTTTTATATTACGGTATAGATTTTAGAATATTATAATGAATAGGGTTTAACGGGTAGGGTAAAACCTAGACTCATACCCAGACCCAGACCCTACCCGAATTTTTTACCCGGTCAAAGTCGAGTAATACCCTACCCATAAAAGCGGGTTTCGAGTGGGTATCGGGTAGATCCGAAAAAATTGTCATCCCTAGTAATGGGGATGCTGACAAAACCTTAACTAACTAAACCGACACAGTTTCTATTTTCTGTTTTGATGTGTGACTAGTGCATAATTGATGTGTACTCATCGATATACACCATGCATGCATGTCATTAAAATTTTCTATGATTAAGGACCATCATACTACATTTTTGTTGTCAAAATATAAAAAATAAGTGGGTTCGGTTAAACCACTAATTTTCTTACTTTTTCATTCATTTTATGCATAATTCATGCACCTGTTAATTTATTATAATTTCAGTTTTTAATTCAATTTATTCTATGAGACAACAACATTATCTAGCTAGCTCCCTAGTTCTGGGTAAAGATTGGCCAAGGGAGCACTTACGTTGATTGTTCGAAACCGTCTTTAAGATTCGAATCCTCATCTTAATAAGAAGAATGATGATGATGAAATTT
Organism: Turnera subulata; assembly: GCA_028386065.3. Lineage (NCBI taxonomy): Eukaryota > Viridiplantae > Streptophyta > Magnoliopsida > Malpighiales > Passifloraceae > Turnera > Turnera subulata. The sequence goes on from JAKUCV010005258.1 coordinate 9,139, forward strand.
CAACAAACTAAATCAATTCTCTTACTAAATTCCAAAGGATTAAAACAATTGCAAGCAAAATATTAGTGCAAAGGAGTTCACAGAAAGAACAATTCCTACCGTATTCTAAAAAAAAAAAAAAAACAATTCCTACCGTATTTCCTTAATTGGATCAAAACGCCAACCTTTGTATATGCAAGAAAAAAAAAAAAAAAAGAAGAAGAAACAGCACAGCATTTTTGTTTTGTATCTCGTACAAATCTTGGCTTTCATTGCTCTTTTTTCTGTTTTCCATCTTTAGCGAGACACCCACGGCTAAGTTTTGTTTTAATTATACTTCTGTTCCGACATAATATTAATCAACCGAATAAGAATAATCTCCGGCACTAATGTGTCTTAGGATGACATCAAGAATTAGAATCCAAAAAAGGATGACATCAAGAATTCGTATAATATTAATATCCTCTAGGAGTATCTGATTGATGACCACTAAAAAATTGTCTCACATGGTATCATTTTTCACTTAGTATATCTACTAACCCCATGGGATAAAAAGCTAGACTCTCTTCCTTTTTCCTTTTTTTTTCTTTTTTTTGCCCATCATAAATAATATCAGTACATGGTCCAATACCTTATTTCTTAGCTTAAAAAAAATTATTTCTTCAAATTAAGTACAGGGATCTTTTTAAAAAAAAAAATTAGAATACCCCCGAAGTTGAGACCTTAATTTATTACCCAAACGAACGATTGGAGTGCCTGTAAATTACGGTGCACCAGTCAAGTGCAAGGTGAAGATTCCACTAAATGTTAAACTGAGCTTTCAAATCAAAAAAGGAAATTGTCAAAATCAGCTAAGTAGTTGATGAAAACTAGTGTATTTGACCTTATTCCAGATCAATTAATATTGGTTGCAGACATTAAAAATAGTGTTCCCCGATGAACTTATTCCTAGTTTTTGACATTCTTGACTTTGTTTGCTGCTGTGTTCGCCAATGTATGTATGTATGCTGATGCCTAGTTTGACAATTTTTGACTTGTTTCATGAGACTCTTCCTCCCTTTGTTAGCCAATCGTTAAAGCCTCTGCGAAAATATTAGAACAAAAGAATCCTAAATAAATAAATTGAAATAAACCCAGTTTGGGATCTCTCTCTCTCTCCATTCGAGCTATACTTTATTATTTAGTTAGCTATTGTGTGATAGTATCACTTATCAGTATTCTCTAGTACTATAAGGGACCATCTATTTTTTGTTTGTAGCCACACTACTGCAAATCATGCTAGAGCTTATATAGTAGCACTAGCAAATCGGTTTTGGTGCATATATCCTTAATCTAATGAAGTCTCAGGATCGTTCATGAATATGTTATAGACTCTAGTTTGGTTTTCATCATGATATGTCAAGTGCAAACTAGCTAATTAATTTGTTACTTCGCTAATCTTAAACCTTGTTCAAGATTATTATCCTGTATTTGTCAGCTTTTCCGCCTCCTAACAGGATTCTATCCCCAAAAAGAAGAAAAGGCCACAACTACATAAAGAAATTGAGACAATTAATTTCTAGGCAAAAGATTATCAGTTAATAATTAACATGGCAGGAGATAATAAAAGAGTAGCAGCAGTAATAATAATGGTACTCTACGTATAATACCAGTGCCAAGGAAGCTGGGGATCACATATCCACTAAACACAAACAATAAAGGAAATGCATGCTACTTGGCCCTTATTAAGATGTTTATTGTGGCAGTTTTATTTTTGGTAGGGGTGGCCAAAGGACGGAAGCCATGACGAAGAGTAGCTTTCCAGACTCGGTCAATTTCCAGCATTGTGTGGCCACACTCATGCTCATCCCACCCTTCCTTTGCGTGTAATATTCCTGCTATGCGCCATCCACTCATCACCCTCCTTGGTAGCCAATTCTGTATATATTGATCCACATAATTTATGACGGATTATTAAGAAAAAGAGAAGAAAGACAGATACATATTTAAAGCTGACAAACTGATTTGGAAAAAAAGAAAATTTGGGTTTTCTATAGGCTACGATTGGGACTCGAACTCGAGACCTTCAGCCCTAAGACAACCTCGGTACCGGCACGCCTAATTGGTTTGCAAAGGACTAGTAAAATGGGGCAGATACGAACCTCACAAGAATGCTTGTTCTGGAAAGAGTTAGGAATGATCATAGCCGGGGTGTTGAAGTAGACGCAATCCCGGCGGAGTTTCTTTGGTGGGAATTGGGAGAATGGGATGAATGTTGTTCCTTTTGGGGCCTCCAGTTGTTCTTTTGGGGTCAATTCATCTCCAACCAACCATATCTGCCACAATAGGTTTATTGTTAGCTAGTAATATACAGGAAATTAAGTCTCTAATACAAAGAATTAAAAAGAAGCAAAGGAGTTGAATCCTGCTGCACTTCATATTGCAACTTTACTAGCTAGTACTACCTTATGTGTGCTACTTTTGGTGTGAACCAATAAGTTAGTTTCTGGAATGGTGGGTAGCATGACTTTGAGCTTCTCCTTCTCATGCTTGTGCAATGTCGCTACCTGTTATAAGATTCAATGACTAAATCAAATTTTCAATACAAATCTTGGTAGAAAATGATAAATATTCAATTTTAATACTAGCTAGAAACAGTCTTAATAATATATAAGAAAGAAGATGAAGAGAATAACCTGGATGCCCCTCTGGCACAGAGCAAAGGCAATGGCATAAGCAACCTTGGTGAGTTTGCCTCTAAGGAGGACTTGGGTTGTCCCTTTTGGAATGCTATTTAGCACAATAGCAACCACTAGGCTACTGCCATCCACCACCTTTACTTTAAGGCCCGGATTCTTTTGAACATAAAGTGCACCATATCCGTTCAGTTCTTCTCCCTGTGGAACATTAATTATATAGGTCAAGATCGAGAAATGTTAATTGGTTCAGCCAAAATTAATTTTACATATCAGATTATGAGTTGAGTGTTCCTTTGCTTAATTAGGCGACTTGCCTGATTTAGGAGTCCAAGACTTAGCACCTTAACTCCCTTCTTGTCTGCCTCAATTATTGATTCCTCAATCAACTTATTGATTGCATCCCTTTGCCATGAGAGAAAATACTGCATACGCAATCAACAGATGAAAATGCTCACTTAAAACAAACTAATGTGTTAGTACTGCATTAAGGCGTCAAGCCGCAGGGAGAGATTAATATGACGGTTGGAATAATCTTCTAGTATAAAAAAAAGTGTTAATAGTGCACAATACTTGCTCCAAAAATAACACTTCATACCTGGAATTTGTATCTTGGTACGACCCAAGACTGAAGTTTGAGTGCATTGGAATTGATACTCTCTGTAAGAAAGGTATGGCCATGGAGCCAAGTCATGATCACAGAGAAAAGTGTAACAGGCCACATCAACCATAGGTACCATTTGGAATGGATGTATGGTTTCGAGGCCAAGGAGGCAAATCCAAGCTGCAAATGATAAATGGACTCTGGCGTGGTCAGGTGCATTAGATACACAACATCAGGTGAATCTTCAGTTCTCTTGAGTGAATTTTGGTAAAGAGTGTCACTAGACTTGTCTAATGTGTTGTAGATGTAGTCATAAAAGGGCATGAAGAGTGAGTAATTTGTCCGGAATTGAGTGTGGTGCAGAGAGTGAAATCTGTAATGAACAAAAAACCAAACCGAAACCCAAAAAAAAATGTAAAAGAGGGACCAAAAGAAATATTGTAATAATAATTTAATCAAAATTAAGGGGACTTACGAGGGGGTGTACATGATATACTTAAGTGGAGGGAAGATGGAGAAGAGCCAGTTGGGAATTAGCTCGAAGTTGCAGTGACCCATGTTGTTCATAAAGTCGATGAAGATTACGTAGAGAAAGACAGATGCTATGGATGCAGTCCCCGTGAATACCGAGGTAAGCAATGGAATTGCAAAGAGCATGAAGTATGCTATGTGCTCAGCAAATGGATGAATCACAGCTGCCACCCACAGAGTTGAGAAAATTAAAACCCGGCTATGCCATATATATACGTCTGTAAAATTTGTTTGTACATATATAGCATTGCTCATTATATAATGCATTTCAGCATTACTTATACCATGATTTTATCACATCTTTTAAGCAGGAAAAATTCTGCAGATATAGCATTTCTGGTGTAAATATATATGTACTAATATATGTACCAATGAGCTCGTAGCTCAAGTGGTACTGAGGTCCATCTTCAGGGCTGAAGGTCTCGAGCTCAGAGTCCGAGCCTATAAAACTCCAAAAAGAAAATATATGTAATGTATGCATTCATGATTATAAGTTATTTATGATTAAAAGTTGTTGTATGTTTACAGGTGATTGGCTGGGTGACAATGGAGGAATGGTGATGAGAGTGGTAACGGGAGTAGAGGTAATGGTGGTGAAGTGCTCTGTGAAGCCAGTAGTACAGGAACTCCACGGGACCGACATGAAGCAGGATGATCAGGATCATCCCATCTGTTCTCCAAAAGGGCAAGCCTGAAGCCTGAGGAAATGTCCTGTTGAATACGTAAAACAGGATTCCAGTGAATAGTATCTGGTCATCCCTGTCAGGTTTCCAGAACACAATTAATTAATATAACTCCACATAAATTAAAAGAAAAAGAGAGCCCTTGGTGGGTTTAATGTAAGGCTTTTGTATACACACACATATATATATATATATATATATAGTTACTACTATACCAGTTGGTTTCTCTGTCAACTTGGTCGAATTCAATGCCTTTGTCTACAATTCTGTTGTTGCCTTTGGCTGTTCTGTAACGAGACAGGGAAATCCAGATCTGGTTGTGAAGCATCCTTACCAGGAGGAATGGGAATGTGATCAAGTAAGTCACATCTCTTTTGCTTGATTCTTGGGTTGTGAATGAGTAGATGCTATGCACCACCCATGGGGACAAGATCATGTACTTGTGTTTTTCAACCAAGAAAAAATCACAAATCCATCAGTGTAGTGTGCATTAGGACTGTTTTAATGGCATATCTAGGTTATTTAGCATAAGAGAAGTAATAAATAGTACACACCAGAGCTGATTTCTATTGAGTGTGTTGTATTTAAGAATAACTGAAAATAAAAAACTTGTTGTATATTGCAAGCAATTTTTCTAGTTTAAAATGAGTGGCCATGTTTTGAAAAGAAAATTAAAAGAATCAGGACTGATTAGCTTTAGATAGCTTGAGATAAAGGAAAAGAAATTCAAATAAACTCATGCAGGAGCAGGTCCTCACCTCTCTCCCTACTAGAAGTTCCAATAGTGTTATTGTATTGAACCTAAGTTAATCATAAGATAACATACAACAAGTATATAGTGCATAACAAGATAACAAGTCGAAGCAGCAATCTTATAGGGACATGGCAAGCATTTATGAACCTCATAAACCAAGGGGTGAGGATTATGAATTAGGTTGGCATTTTTTCAAAGTGTTTTTTTTTCCTTGGACAAGTTTTAGGGGCATACCTTAAAGCTCCCAAGAGGCTTCCAAGGCCAGTCGGTGAGAATCCCTGGCTTAGATGCCATAATGCTTTGCTTTGCACGGAGTGTGCCAATACCAAGTTTCCTTATATATACAACAAGTGCTTCAGGACTATATGTGACAAATTGAATGGAATCAATTGCCAATCAATTTTAGCCTGGGCTTAGTTTTTTTAAAATAAATGTTTCAGCCTCAGTATGTGTTAAATGAAAAAAGAAGCAATCTAACAATAAATTGGAGTAATAAGAGAATTTCAAACTCTCATGTTAGCAACTAAGTTGTATTGCCAACACAGTAATTGTAATGTAATGACACCTTTCTTGGTGTTTCATCCAAAAGGTCAGGACTGATCCCAATGATAAGATTTGGTTTAGGGTCGAAATTATGAATAATTATTAGGATTCTGATGTAAAACAAAACTATTAAGCAATGGTACTAACATCCTTTTTAGGACTGGAAGTATGAAATGTAAAACAAAACTATTAAACTGTAATTTGAATGGTAATAATTAATAACATCCTTTTTTTAGGACTGGAAGTATTGAGTTTGAGTCTTTATCATAACTTGTAAAAAAAGAAAAATTCCCAATTAATTAATAACTATGCTTCACTATATGGGTATAATCTGGAGTCGATTTTGGGGGTCCAGCATTTTTTTCTTTTCTGAACAACTACTACTGCATGTGGAGTGCGGACCCAAAAAAATATGTCATCGAATCTGATGACTGATAGTGAAGACAACAACAAGATTTTGGGGGATCAAGATGAGCACATAAAAGAAAATGACTGAATTTCTACTCTTATTTTTTCTATTAAGAACTAAATGGTTTCCCCCATCTTTTACCAAACATTTTCCTGCACTAGAAAAAGTAATCAGCCAATGGGCTCTCATTTTCTGGACCCAAAAGAGGAAGTGGAAGAGAAAACTTGTGGGGATAAGAGAATAATGAGGCCCCCAAAATAACCCCCAGATTCTGTGCGTCACACACACTCACTCACATGCTTTATTTCTTAACTGCCCCATATATATAATGTCAAAAGTTGTATCATAGTAGTATTTTTATCCCCCCAAAAAAAATTGTTTAATAGTAACAATAAATTTTGTCGACCGGCCAAAAAGGAAAAAAAAAATTTATCGTAAATAATAAATTTTGGTTGCAACCATTTGACAATCTGAGGATGCCATTAACACAACTTTTTGGTAGTTTCAAACTTTGACATTAATTTTTACGTAGTTCTTCATCAAAATTAAAATTTCCAAAAATTAACGTAGCTCATAAGGAATTAGGGATGTTGGCTTGTTGCGTTGGTTGTAAGTTTGTAACAGCTAATTGAAAAATATTCAGTAACAAAATGAGCATCATCTCATCTATGCCTAGATTTTTTTTAGAAAAGGAGCATTCTTCATTCATATAAACAGATCTAAAGATCTAAAATTACATAGTTGAAGATCTAATATAGTAAAAGCATAAGAAAAATTCAAAATAAGAATTCTTCTTAACCTACCACATAAAATAGAGAATTTCTAAAGGCACACTACTCTCGCGAGTATCAGATCTAGTATGGTCCGTGCAGCAACCACCATGCCAACAGGTAAATTTGAGACATATCTGTAGGGAAAATATCCCTTAGTTGGTAAATTTCTATAGAAGATAGAGAATCGTTCTTCAAATCGAATCTTTCTCCATGACTTTTAACTCCCATAGTCTTATTTGAAACACCGAAAAAAGGTGAGAAAACTCCAAAAGAAGAGAAACCAACTCACAAAAAGTGAGACTAAACCCACAAAAGTAGGAGTAAACCAACGAAACTAAAAAAAAAAAAAAAACTAGCCAGTTGAAAGAACTTTTGGTGGGGCTCATCGCCGGAAGAAAATCGACGGCAACCCTAAGTTGTAGATCTAGGATTTTCTCTAAGAGAATGAGAGAGAAGAGAAAACCTAGAGAGAAAAAAAGGATTGGCCAAAATATCATTGTCACGTCTATCTATGCCTAGACTTTGTTTGTCTTCTTTAAGAATGAATGAGTAATATGGACGATATCCTCATCATTTTTTCTTAAAAAAATATTGAACTACTTAGATAGAATCAAGTTGCTTACCAATTAGACTGGATTAATCCCGCAATAGTATTGATGACCCATTGTTGTTAATTCTTTTTTATTGACATTGTTGTTAACTGAGCAAGTAAGGAATTCAAATCTCTTACCTATTTGGTATCAATTTCATACATAAATTCAATTCCTAAAGATATTTTTGTCATGTATACATATTTATAGTTTTGCCATAACATTGATCTTATAACTATTAATATAAATTGATACCAAACAAGGGGTTTAAACTCTACATCATTGTCCGGAGCATGTAAAATTTAAAGGCTCTAATAGATCTGGTAGTACTTGGTAAGTTTTTAAGAGTCACATTTAGGTTGGAAAACACTCATTAAGCCATTTTCCAATTATACGAGTTGTGTTTGATCCAAAAAGAAAACTAAAAGAGTTAGATGGCAGTCCTACAAACGGACCGTAGGCCCATAGTGGACTTTGAGTTGGGTTTCTAGAAAGAATTTTCGACATTTACAAGCCCAATACTAATGCATTGAGGTGCAGGCTTGGATTTTAAATCACCCTGATTTATAGCCTATGAGAAACAGATCAGCCCAAAATCTCCTGGGCCTTCATTCAACCTGGCATTATTTATTTTGGATCTTGCTTTACAGAACTAGTTTAGCCCTTTCTACGAGTCCCTTTTATACTATTCAATGTTGAAGAGTGAAATTCCAACCCCAAGAATTCATCCCTCAATAGACATTATGTTGAAATTGTAGGAAAAAGAATCCATTTAGATAGAACAATTAGAGTGATAAAGTACCATCAACCATCAAAATATGGGTGTTTTCACAGGTATTAGTGGTATAATCACAATTTTAGTTCTGATATCTCCTCATCCATCATTAATTTTCAGAGATGGATTGGAAGGAGAAACAGATTTTTCACAATCTTAAACTAGATTGTAACCTATAAGAAAATAATCTTAAACTAGACGAACAAATCAAGATCTTTAACAAGCCCCCTGCTTTTCTTATAGGTATACATGATTAATAATTAATGATGTTATTACATGATGTTTGCTAAGCAAAGTTTTCATTCCACTATGTACCAAAAAAAGTTTTAATTTCACTGAGGAAGGTGCTATTTTTTACTGTGTGGATATCTATAACCAGCCAGTTTTAGATCATCCTCTACTTAAAAACCATGAAATCTAGGTAAATACATGATCCTATTATTTTATCAAATCCAATCCAGGCAATCCACTGATTTGTTTACAGCTTCCTAACACATATTGATGCTTATAATCTGCCCCTTTTTTACACGCCCAAAAAAGTTATATCTTTTCTTCATTTGATCTTTAGATTAAACCTGGCTCTCCTCCACCTGGAGAAGTGAGTAATACATCCCCATCAAGCAAGGTCTAATTTAGAGTGTGGACTCAAAGGTGGTGGGTGTCCATCTGGTACAATTCCAATCAAGAGGACTCATCAAGGAGTATCTCCTAAAGGCAAAATACCTCATGAGGAGGCACAAAGAAATTGCTTACCCAATCAGTGATGATAATGGCCCCCTCTTTACACGTTAGTCATTCTAGATTTTTTAAATATTTTACCATTTACACTAATTGCCGTTATTATTATGGTGTAGCCCATTTTTGAAGTACATTGTCGCCTAAAGTTCTACAACATTATTGTTTAATTATCTACAAGTCCATAAAGAGTACTATAGTGATTCCAAAAAAAAAGAGTACTATAGTGTAATAGAATTTGTAAAAGTCTGAGACAACCAGCACATGTACGTTACACAAGCAATTTTTAACCGTCATCTTAATTCTAGTATAGTAATTTCACAAATCTATTACCATAAGCATCCCCTCAAAATCTTACCACATTCCATTTTTTATTATGGTATTTTGGTTATCCAGTAGAGCTTCCTGACTAATTCCGATCTGGGTTGTGTATCTAGCATGGGAAGATTTATCTATATCCTCCAATAGGGATTAGGGGTGTCTACTTTTGTGAGGCTAGTTTGAGGAAGGCATTATATTTTAGAGACCTTAAAAATTGTTCAATATTGAATCCACCGTTCAAATGCAGGATCCTAAAGAAAACATTGCTTAAGAGACAATGAGGATGCAGGATGCCCGGTTCTTGTATGGGAGGAAAAGTTTGTTGACAAATAAAATTATTTGCATAGCCAAGACAATAGTTTTTTTTTTTTTTGAGAAACAGCCAAGACAATAGTTTGGAATAACTGTTTCTTTGGTTAGTAATTAATTTCTCTTCCAGCTATTCCATTTGCTCTAATTAATTCTATCTAACTGATCTGTTAATTTTTTTTTTTACCAAAGATTCATTTGTTGGAATACAATTATGACAATCTATCATAGTGTGATAAAGCATCAAAGGACAAAGGTGAATTCTTGTTCCCTATGGATATGTTACATGCTGATTGTAAGAATCTTGCCTGGTCTAGACCGATGCAGCTTCAAAAGCGTCCACAAACATTGAAATTTTACGTGCTGAAAAGCGAAAACATAAATCAAAGGTGTTTAGAGGGTACTTGTTCATGTCTACTTGGGATATTTGTACTACACTAGTGTTTAGTGCTTATGTATTTACTGTTTATGTTTCTGGCGATGTATCCATGTATCTTAAGCTAATCTCCATTGTCCCTTCAGGACGTCCGATAAAATTAGAACGATACATAGTAGATTACCATGGCCCCTGCTAATCTCTAACTAGAACGAAATTTGATGAACCAAAGCTCAAGCTTAAACTTATTTGGTAGTATATATGTTCCAATCATAAAAAAAAGAGGTAACAACATGTCTTATTTCATATAATATATTTTGTATAGTGATTTATATCATATGAAGTGGCCCAAGATTTTAATTGACGTAATCCTCCAATCTTCACTACTATAAAAAGTTCCAAATTTTTGGTACATAAAAAAAAGTTTCAAATTTTGAGTCTTTCATTCTAATTTAGAGAAAAAATAATTTATTATTCATACATGAGAACGGCGCGGAATCTCAATTCCATTGTTGTCTTGCAAATTGCAATATCAAAAAGTTGGCGGGCACTTAAACCAATTAATTTTACATAGATTATTAGCTTATAATAAATACATAAACATGCGTGACATGCATCTCCCATTTGTATTTTAAAAGTATTGAACACATCATAAATTTTAAGAACAAATTATTACTAATTCCAGAGGAAAATCTTACAAGATCAATGATGCTTATTATTTTGTTTGTCTTCAAATCTGTGCATATATGTATATTGGGTGTTAATCCCCTTGTATCAATTCTTAAATTTTCTTTTTTGCCTTTAAAGAGGGCAATTTTGAGAGTCTACTACAAACACCTGGTGCCTTTTGTTTGTTTATTGTTCTTCATTTGCATAGCTGGTTTAGTTTATGGCTCATCTTCATCAACTTGTCATTTTATTTTCACCTTTATTTTTGTAAAAGCTAGATGCCACTCAGCCAATGGGTTCTTCTTAGTTCTTAAGGTGTATTCCAACCAAAAAAAAAGAGAAAAGGAAGAATTCTTATTGGGCCCAACCCAAACACAAATAAGTGAAAGAAAGGTTCCTAAAAACACACAAAAAAGCAAAAAAAAAAAAAGAAAGAAAAAAAAAACCCAATAGCGTAAAGCATGATAATGGGCATATAACAAGTAGTGCCGTTTTTATAAAAATCCCTCAATTAAAAAACGCTCATAATCACATACTTCCAGAACTACAATTCTCTTCGGCAGATGGGATGCCAGATTGGAACATCAAAGTGGTAGTATAGTAATCAACGGCTGTGATTACAGGTAGCAAGTTGGTATCATGGACTACTGCATAAGTAAATTTTTTCGCCTCTGTCATATTTTTTTCCAATAATTAATTTCTCATTACAGTCTACGCACAGACACAAAACACTCTCCGAAAAACACACTGTCTCTTTCTCTCTCTCTCTCCTACTTTCTCTCTCTACATTTGCTCTCCATTTCTTTTTGGGCCTTTGCGACCCTTCAGCTCCTCTTCTCATCTTCTCCGGCGAAGCCACACTCTTTGATTCCGTGCTACGCATTCGCTTTTTCGCTGTGAGTAGAAGTTTTTGGGGCTCTTTGCTTTTAATTTACTTGGCTTTCCAGCTTGAACTCGTTTTTGTTTTTTGTGCTGTGAAAAAAAAAAAAGCTTTGATTTTGAAGTGAATTCCGGTGTTCCAAGTGTTGGGTTTTTTGTTTGAAGTGAATTTGGGAGTGGGTTTTCGATTTTGTGCGCTTTTTTTGCGTGTTGTGCGCTTGGCGTTTTTTTTGCTTGGTAAAAACGTTTCGAGGGGCAGAAATCGGTTAAATTTGTAGATCTGGGTTTGGAAGAGGGTGGTTTGGGCCATTGGGGTTAGGGGTTTTGTGTTGTTTTCTGGTTGAAAAGGAAGGCATTGAAGAATGGGTCAAATTGAAAGTCAATTGTTGAATGCATGTCGTGTTTGTTTTGAGCTACCTTGTGTGATTCTTGTGTTTGAACTTTTTTGTTCCAAGCGAGTGACTTGGAGTGGATTTATGCCTGTTTGGGGGTTGAAAATGCTTTTATCCATATGGTCTAGAGAATTCAAGTGATGAAGGTGAAGGGGTCAAAATAAAGGATTCCACCTGCCCAAAAAACAACAAGAAGAAGAATAATGCTTTGAAAATTCTAATGATTAATGCATGCGGATATATGGGTCACATGGAGGACAATTTGTTGGTGAACTGGGATTAGTCCATTGTACGATTACGTTGTGCTGTTCATGAGGCCACAGATAAGAGGCAGGTTTCAGCTTGCCAGTTGAATAGAAGTCTTCTAGGTCTGCAGATACTCATCTTTTGTGAGTGACAGTAGAAAATATTCGTTCTGGATTTTATGAGTCTTTTGATTTTTTTTTTTATTCTAGTCAATGAAGGTGGGACTCCAACCCGAGACCTCTCCCCTCTTGTGCTTTTTATACAAGAGTGCCAATGAGCTACAAGCTCATTGGTTTATGAGTCTTTTGATGATGAATTTCCCTGCTTTTGTACATGGCAGCCAGGTTTCCATGTGTGTGTATGTGTGTGATCACTGTATTTCTTTTTAAAGCTAATCATCAAATACTTGTAAAGCTTCATATTTTGTTTTCAGGTTGAACCCTAGTCATGGTTATGGCCAGTTTTCATGCTGGCTTTTGTGGACAGTTGCAGAGGAAACAACTATAACAGAGCAGAAGTCTCTCTAAAGTATTTCATGTGCGGTATTATATGGTGTGAATTTCATATGTGATACTAAGGTGGTGTAAATGTGAGAACTTGTTTATAATCAAGCACTGAGGGATTGGACCTAAAGTTGGAATCTGCTGTCATTTCTATACTAAATGAATATGCGTTCGTGGTTTGGAAAGTCTTCATCCAAAGAAGAAAGGAAAAAAGCAAATAAGGAAAGTATCATTGATGCAATCCATCGGAAGTTGAAGATTACCTCTGAAGAGAAGTGTAACAGCAGATCAGGAGGACCATGGAGACGACATACTGATACTGTTTCAGAAAGGGGAACAAGATCCCGAGTACCATCAAGATCACCATCACCCTCCTCAAAACATGTCTCACGCTGCCAAAGTTTTGCAGAAAGGCCCCATGCCCACCCACTTCCGTTACCTGGAGAACGCCGTCCTGGAATTGAGCGTAGTGCTTCTGGTATTAGTGCTTCTATTAAACCAGGTTTGAATGGAGGCACAAAATCATTGCCTTTTTTGCCCCTTCCAAGACCTGGACGCACCCCTAACAGATTGGACCATACAGATGCAGAGGCAGATTTAGCCACTGCTTCTGTTTCTAGTAATAGCTCTACAGATAGTGATGATCAGTCAGACTCACGTGGCCTTAGCCCCCTTACTTCTGACTATGAAACTGGAAATAAAACGGCTATTAACAGCCCTTCGAGGTGAGTTTCAATATATGCTATTAAGCCTTGAAACTGAAAACGTTGTTTCTACTTTTAATCAGTGTTCCTGTAGCTCATTTTTCATGCTGTTAGTCATTGTTCTTGTGGTTCATTTTTTTCATACTCTTAGTCAGTGTCCTTGTGGTCCGTTTCTCATCTTTGGTAACATCTTTTTGCTTATGTCTTGTTGAAGCATGGTAAACAAGGACCACTCCCCTACTGTCCATAGAAAGAACTCAAAAGAGATATTGAAGCCAGCCGATATTTCCCTTAATGGCAAGACTCCGTCTACATCACCTAAACGAGTACCTTTAAGCACCCATGTCCAGAGTTTACAGATTCCTCCACGAGGTGTGTTCTATACTGCTCCAGACAGCTCCATGTCAAGTCCTTCTCGAAGCCCAATGAGAGCATTTGGCACTGATCAAGTCTTAAACTCGGGTTTATGGGCAGGGAAGTCTTATTCAGATATTGGTCTTCTTGGTTCTGGACAGTGTTCAAGTCCGGGTTCTGGCCATAACTCTGGACATAACTCAATAGGTGCTGATATGTCAGGACAGCTCCTTTGGCCAAACAGCAGATGTAGTCCTGAGAGTTCTCCAATGCTAAGTCCCAGAATGACAAGCCCTGGTCCTAGCTCCAGAATACACAGTGGTGCTGTGACTCCATTGCATCCACGTGCTGGAGGGGCTGCCACCATGGAGTCACCGACAAGCCGAGCTGATGATGGAAAGCAACAAAGCCACCGTTTGCCCCTCCCGCCAATAACAATATCAAATTCTTGTCCTTTTTCCCCTGCATATTCAGCTGCAACATCTCCTTCAGTGCCTCGAAGTCCAAATAGGGCAGAAAATCCAACAAGCCCAGGTTCACGCTGGAAGAAGGGTCGCCTGCTGGGGAGAGGCACATTTGGAGATGTTTTTCTTGGGTTTAACAGGTCTGTACGATGTTATAAACTCACTGTTAATCGACACAAACATTATGCTGCTAGTTCTGTTCTCTGCTCTTAGAATTATTTCTTTACTCTGTCACGAGACTAGTACCTGCTGTGGTTTTTTTTTCTTCCTTCGAGTTCAATTAGGTCGTCGGATTTTCTGCTACGATCATCATTATTGTCTCAGTGTTTTGGCAACTCAAGAAAAGATTCAAATGCATTGCCGGATGCTAAAATTCTTACAAATTGGATTATTATATGTACACAATTTTAATCTAATTTGCTTGCCTTATTTGATTTTTCTGCTGTCATTTAGTGAAAGTGGTGAGATGTGTGCAATGAAGGAGGTAACTTTATTTTCAGATGATGCAAAATCAAAGGAAAGTGCACAACAGCTAGGGCAGGTAAGATTATATGTCTATATCTTCTTTTTCATTTATTTCATTTATACTTTTTAAAAAGTGTAGTTGATCATGTTTACATGTTAGGTTTTGGACCTTCTCCCCTTTCCTATTTCCCTCTTTCAACTCTTCCTGTTTGAGAACTTTAGAGTGACAATTTACTGTTCTTGGTGATATTGGCCAGGAAATTGCGCTGCTTAGTCGATTGCAGCATCCTAATATAGTGCAGTATTATGGCTCTGAAACGGTATGTACCTTGCATCAGTTGCTTTGTAGTCTAGTAAAAATATTTAAGAAGCTTGATATATTCTTTTAAAGTTTTACACCAGAAGATTAATTAGGCCTTGATTGTTTGTTGTAAAATGTGACTCTTTGTAATCATTTTGTGAGACCTTGGAGACTTAACTATCATCATGCTCCCTTTTCAACTTGCCAACTCTTATTGTTTTTCCTGGATTTAAAAGTTTCCGAGTTTTTTGAGCTGTGGCTTCTCAAGGCTGTTATTTGAGTTTCTGTTATAAGCTCTGGCATTTAGGTTTCTGTCTGCTTATGGTTCTGTTAGGTGAACTCAAAGCAACCAATGTTTTATACTGTTAGTTCAATTGGTTCTTTCTGCATCGAACAGGTGGGAGACAAGCTTTACATATATCTGGAGTATGTTTCTGGCGGTTCTATCTATAAACTCCTTCAAGACTATGGGCAATTTGGTGAAATAGCTATTCGTAGTTACACTCAACAAATCTTGTCTGGGCTTGCATATTTGCATGCTAAAAACACAGTCCATAGGTTAGTCTTTCAATTTCCATTTTCTTGGGTGAATAGATAAACAACATACGCCGCTTATTGGAACATGATTATGCTTATTTTCTGTTTTTATACTGCACAGAGACATTAAAGGAGCAAACATACTGGTGGATCCCAGTGGCCGTGTCAAACTGGCAGATTTTGGGATGGCAAAGCATGTAAGAACTTCATCTGGAATTTTGTTATATAAGAACTAAATGTGAAAACAAAGATAGCATGTCAAATTCTACCGCTTAGGAATGCTCATTGAAATGCTATCTGTTTATTTTTCTTTAAGAATAAGAATAAAGGGTGCTGGTTGTGTATAACCTTGAGCCAATATATTCTAACTGTTGGGATTTAATCTTCAGATTACTGGACAGTCTTGTCCACTATCATTCAAGGGAAGCCCCTACTGGATGGCACCTGAGGTAGGAGCTAATTGTTGTCATGCTGCAGTGTTAACCGTATCCTTTGAACAATATTTTTCTGAACTCTCTGATTGTCATCAGGTGATAAAGAATTCAAATGGTTGTAATCTTGCTGTTGATATATGGAGTCTTGGGTGCACGGTTTTGGAGATGGCAACAACAAAACCGCCTTGGAGCCAGTATGAAGGGGTTAGTAAAATCTAAGTAAATGCAGAAACTTATTTGAGTTCTTGCAAGTGACTTTTTTGGTTTGGATAATAAATGTGTCAGTCAGAGTACTTACTTGATAGAAATATGAGGTGTTCACTTACCTTTATTTTAATCTCTTAATTGTTTGGAAGGTTGCTGCCATGTTTAAAATTGGAAACAGTAAAGAACTTCCAGCAATTCCTGATCATTTGTCAGATGAAGGAAAGGACTTTGTGAGGCAATGCTTGCAACGGAACCCATCAAATCGCCCTACTTCTGCTCAACTGTTGGAGCACCCTTTTGTGAAAAATGCTGCTCCACTGGAGAGGCCAATTTTTCCTGCTGAGCCTCCAGAAGCTGGGCCTTCAGTACTGAATGCTGGAAGATCCACGGTATTAGGATTTTTCTTCTTAGTATCCATCTATTGCTGCTTCATCAGATAATTAGTTACTTTATTAGTGTCTATAGTGCTCGTATTTGTTGCATGTGCCATTTGCATGTTATAATTACTTTTATGATATCCTTCACTTAAGCACAAATTGCCATCATCTGTTGATTACTAGTGTAACGGACTGATCTACTTCAAACTAGGCATGAAAACACAATGTTCAATTAAAGAAACTATCTTTTTTGTGGAGCTTAATGCTGTACAGTTCTATTAGTTTGACTTTTGTTTGTTACTGATGTATTGACTACATCTTTCCTGCTTTATCTGTTCTGGCCTTTATTCTTTTTTCCGAATTAACTTCTAATTTGCGACCTTGGATCGTTCATGTATCTGTTTTGCGCTTCAGTACTTGAATTAACTGCTTGTTTGCTGCTTGAATCTTTGACTAGGGAATTGGATATGCGAGGAATGTTTCAGGCTTTGATTCAGAGGGCATTTCTGGCCATCATTCCAGAGGCTTAAGAGCTGGTTCAGGATTCAGGTCTCTCTCTCATTTCACCCCCCTTTGACCTAACATTCGTGCATACCTACTACAAAATACATGCATCCTTAGCTCTCTATTCATGCAGGAAAGCTTATGCGTCCACTGTTCAGTGAATTTGACCTGATCTCTAGTTAAATTTGTTCCAATTGATAAATCTGATTTGGTGCTCTTCACTCATTATCTTATACAACTTTTTGCTCCATACCAGTGATGTCCTTACAATGAGGAACGTGTCATGCCCGGTTTCCCCTATCGGGAGTCCTCTTCTACATTCAAGATCACCACAACACATGAGTGGAAGGATGTCTCCATCTCTTATATCTAGCCCTCATACTGCATCAGGTTCCTCCACGCCTCTCACTGGTGGTAGTGGTGCTATCCCATTTCATAGCTCTTTGCATCCAGCAACTTATTCTCAGGAAAGTCTAGGAATACTCTCGAGGTCTCAAAACAGTTTCTATACTGGCAGTAGCAACCGCTATCCGGAGCCCAAGCCCGACTTATTTCGAGGGATGGCGCAGACCTCCTATGTTTTGCATGAAGTAATTTCATCAGGAAATAGTGCTCCTGAAAACCAGTTTGGACCATCTGGTCATGTGAACTTCAGGGAATTCTCTGATGGACAGACTGTCTTGGCCGACCGTGTGTCACAACAGCTTCTGAGGGATCATGTAAAGTTGAAACCATCCTTGGACTTGAATCCTAACATGTCAGTCCTCGGCCACACCAGTGGTTTCTGATCAAGACATGAATACTATGAATGCAGACTGGGTTTTTGAGGGATGGGGGACTTGTGGTTCTTAACACCAGCAGATGGATTCCTTGGTTTACTATTATTAGATGATGCTGCTGATTGCTTCCTGCTAGGGCTGGTGAATTAGCCGGTTTGCGCCCCATTTTGTAACCGGGGAAAGGAAAAAATAACAAAACCTTGATGAATGCAGCTTTGGGAATTTCAGTGCCTATCATTGCATCATTTGTTCTGTTAATGCTATTGGGAACAATTCAACCGACATTTTGACAACCAAGACAGGACAAGTTATTGGATCTCCCGGAACTTGATTGGAAGAAGAGGCTTTTCCGAAGGTGGCCTGAATTTATTTGGCAATGGAAATTAGTTGGTAATGGAGTTCTACGGTAAGCATTTCCGGGGCATTAAGGGGTTTGGGCATGCCAATTTTTGCAGAACTTAGATCGATTGCAGTTGTGCTAGCTGATTTTTCCTTTCACCTCACAGCTGCTTATTTCACTGAATTTCTCTACTCAATACGTTATCCTCCCAACTTCAAAATTATTTGGGTGTGTAGCTCACCTGGAATCAAAGACGGGTTATGCGGAGAAGATGGTCTTACGAGGTCTGGCTTTCAGCAGCTCTGTCTGCTATCAACAATACGTTGGATGATGTAAAGATCTGTAAAACTCGGATACTTGGTGTTTTCCTTCTACATTGTTATGGGAGAAGACAAAGTGGTCGGAGTTGAAAATTTTGTACAGAAAGTTTGGAAGCAAGGCAACGTCCAGATTTTATTGTGAAGATGACACTTGAGAATTTGCCAGGAATAGGCCTGGTTTATTATTATATTATTTTTTGGTCTCAGTTGGTGGCAGCTCAGTGCAAAACTTATGGGGCTGTCTGAATACTTTTGTATCTACTCCATACCTTGCGGTCATATGCATCAAATTGAAGAAATGTAATTAAACCAGTGAATTTGTTACTTGTGAAATCTGCTGGACAAGATGATTGAAAATGTAAAGTCATGGGAACTGTCAATACGAGCTAATGATCCTTAATTCTTCATCACATCAATGCTCCTATGCTTTCAGATATTTCTTGTGTAATTGGAAAAAATGGAAATTGGGTACTGCTAATATGCAAGAGGCATGCAATTAGTTTGCCTCTTTAACAAGTGATTTGATTAAAGTTTGTCCGCTTTTCATTCCGATTCCCTTGCCCGAGTCTTCCAATTTGTTGGAAGCATGTGGCTGTACAAATTGAAATTGCAAATGATCACACTTATTATATAAGTTTCATGGAATCAGTTCAATTTGTCTATTGCCGAAATATAACTTTCAGTTGTCTGCAGTCCAAATGGGACCTATTTGTAACTTTTGAGTTCAGGCTGCCACAAGCCGGTGATGCTCAAGCTGAAATCCCACAGCTTTTTGGCTAATTCTGCATCTTTAGCCAGAGAGCTTGCTTCAACTATGTTACAGTTGGAAAAGTATTTGCCGCTTACCCCCTTCACTTGTGGATGCAGGGCAATGTAGCAGGTAGTTGCTGCTCCCTGTATTAGCACAACCTAAACAAAATGAGCAGCTGCACATTCTGGAGATAATACACATTAGCAAGTCTATGTTGCCTACATATCGCTCTTACTATTTGCATATCCATACACGAGACAGTCATATACAGATAACCACCTGCATATTCATTGCAAGGGAAAACAGAAACAAGCTGTACCTGATGCACATCTTTTACCAGATATTTGCCAACCATGTTCAGAATACCTGTTCAGTGCAAGAAATGAATCCTTCAAAATCATAAAAAGCATATCTTCAGAAGGGAGAAGATTATATCCAGCAAAATGGCATAAAAAGTTGTTTTACCATTCAAAATCCCTTGGCGTCGCACAAGATTAGTATGAATTACCCCGGGATGAAGTGCATTGGCAGTTATTTGAACATTTTCTTCCTTTACAACCAGCCGAAAATGAGACAAAAAGTGCATATTAGAATCTACTTCCTATAATGATGTAATGATTAGTACTTGCTAGAGTATGATTTCCTAGAAATTTATATGGTAAAAAGCTCCTAAAGTTATAATGGAACTAAGATCCAGTGTGGTATATAATTAAGAACAATGTCAATTGCATGCAAGCAAGAATGGTCAAAACTTGATTCTGTAATAATCGAACTCAGAATTAAGATAATAGGAATTCAGTAATAAGCATTTTCTTAAGTACCTTGAGGCGTCTTGCCAGCTCCTTGGCATGCAAAATGTTAGCAAGCTTTGATTGTCCATAAGCGTACCAACTAATAGAATTGGAAACAAACAATCAGCTTCATGACAAGTGCAAGAAAACAACGGAAGCATAACAGGTACAATAAACAAATCTAAAACTAATCGAAACTTGAGACTTTGATCTGCCTTTAACTGTTGTATACCTTGTTGCATTGTTGATTTCATCGAAACAAATTCCTTTGCCAGTAACGAACCTGTGTCCTAGTGATGATACATTGATGATCCTTCCTTCTTTGTTGCTTTCTTTGGCAGTGTTTTTCATGATCTTCAACAGTAGATTTGTCAGAAGAAAATGACCTGCAAGTTATAAATAGATCAAGTAGTCATCTTAGGAGGATGGCACAACTGGTTAAAGTGACTCCTAACATACTACAGGGACATACCAAGATAGTTGGTTGCAAATTGCAGTTCTATGTTATCTTCATTGAGGCTGGAAGGACTTAACAGAACCCCTGCATTGTTACTTCAGGCAAAGAATGGTGCATTAATATATTTCAAGTACCTTACAAAACATTACACTGACAGGATTAAGACAATGAATGAAGGATCAATACAAGCACTAAGCTAAGTGGTACTGCAGAGTTCGAATCTCTCAGTGCCAGCCTTTGTACCAAAACAATAGTAAAGCACTGGTGGAAT
Organism: Turnera subulata; assembly: GCA_028386065.3. NCBI lineage: Eukaryota > Viridiplantae > Streptophyta > Magnoliopsida > Malpighiales > Passifloraceae > Turnera > Turnera subulata. The sequence continues at coordinate 29,941 of JAKUCV010005258.1, forward strand.
GACTTATGAAAACTGAAAAGTTTTACCTGACTGCAATGTTCTTACATGAGAATGTTCAAGGGAAGACCCCTGGAAGTGTATTCAGATGCGAATTTCCTGACCGAATCCATCGAACTGAGATCCAACTTCATGACATCAACCTTGGCATCTGGGGTTTCCTCCAAAATTGCCTCTTTGACATTCCTGCCAGCATCCATATTCCTCACAGCCATGATCACGCGAACTCCCCTTAATGCCAGGACCCTTGCAGTCTCTGCACCAATGCCACTTGATGCTCCTGAGAAAAATTGATGCACTCATTTAATTTTCAGACTTACTCAATCCAGGACTAGTTGCTCCCTCCTCAGTAAAAATGTTTGATTGGATATTCAAAATACAAAGAAGTTAAGAATCATTCTATATGAATAATGCTAATTGACATATATATAATTACACCTGTAACAATGGCAGTAAGACCACTTGCATCGATCCCCTGTGTTACTTCTTCAGCTGTAGAATAGGATGAGAAGCCAGATTGTCCTTTCCTACCCATTAACCACATTTTGCAAATTCAACATTCACCAATATCAACCCAATCAATAATACTGACTTTATAAAATAAAACATTGGTTAATTACTTGGATAGAAAGCTACAATTTTTAGCATCAAGTTGAACTTTGGATTTTATGGGGGTATTATTATCTGATGTGACTAGAGCCTGGGATTATTAATACTGTGTCGTCAAATCGTAACTACATAAGAAGGGATGTTCACATTAGTATTGTTTAATATCACATGGTATATGTGTTGTTGGATAATTGAGCTTAGGCTTAATCCAAATATTATCCAATTGATAGAATATTGCAATTTTCTTCTTTATATAAAAAAAATAAAAGAAATAAATTAAAACTTGCAATTCCTATGGTTTATGGCCACAACCACAAGTGATACCGGAATTTGTCTCATATGATATGTCATTATTCTTTTGTTTTTACGGAAGTGGATAATGTTGACATGAAATGTGCAAGAATGGATAGGCAAAAAAGAGAAAAGCCCAATTTGAGTTTTTTTTTTTTTTATATTAATCAGATTAAAGCCCATTTAAGGTGTATATTTGGACTTTAGACAGCCTGTTTTACACTTTACATCAGAAAGTTTATTGACGCATAGAGCCTGCCACAATTCATGAGGTCCGCGTTCATAGAGCCCAAAGAATTTGTTGGTATTAATGGGAGTACTTAGCGAGAGATTGTCAAATTACTTTCGTCTAATTTCGAATTAGAGAGTGATCTATCCCTTGACAACTATACAAATTTCCGTGATGTAATTATGCAACTACAATAAAGTTGGTTAATTACCACAATATATTAGGTAGGAAAAAAAAGGCATTCTATCTAGTTGTTCGAATTCATTTGTCATTTGAAGCAAATCCACAAAAAAAATTCTCAAATTTTTGTTGCAGAGGAGTTGGCTTACGTAAAATATATAGATGGATGACAAAATTAACAGCCATCAATCATCTCCTATCTTTAACGTTAAGAAACGCAAAAAACTAATAGCTGAGATTTTATACCAAAAGTGAAATATTGTAAAAGCCCAAAGGAACCAAAATGAAGAGAGATATAAATGTATCGATAATATAAAATTCAAAATTTGGTAATTAGAAGCAGTTTCTAAAAAATCTTTGCATTAAGATCCAAACGTAATTTTTGTATTTAATTTAGGCACACTCTCACGACCCAAAAAATTAATGCACATTCAAAAAGTTCCTTTTTTTTTTTTTCCTCTTTTGCTCTACTGCAATTTTCTTTTCATTGGTTTTCGGTTTCATAGGACAAAACCAAAAATAGAAACGAACCAAAAAAGAGAGAAAAAAAAAAAAACAGAAAAGGAAGACATAATAGAGGCATTGCAGTTTCTTGCTTGTGAAAGAAGTAGCTTCCATATCAAAAACCCATTTACCTTTGATTCAATTCTTTTGAAACCCTTTTACACTTTTTATTATTAACCCTCAAGTTTTACTCTCTTTTTTTTACCCTGATCAACTGTTCAAGTTGTTTAATCTGTGTGGAACTTGAGGGGTATTGGAAGAAGCATGGTTGCCTCCACTAATGGAAGTGAGTACAAGAATTTCAAGATGGTCACCCGTGAAAGTGAGTTCTTTAGGCTTCTTCTTTTTCTTATAAGTTATAGTGTTAGTCTCCAGCACTTTACATTCTTTTGTTTGTTTGATTGTCTCTTGTTGGATGCGATGATATCAGACAAATTAGGACAACCTGCTTGTTGCTAACTTTTTCTGCTTGATGTTTTGTAGTTCTTACACTTTAATTTGATTTTGCTGATTAGGGTTGTTGCATGACATGCTTGGTTCAGTCAAAACCCAGGATTCAGAATTTGCATTGAAGGTAATTAGCCTATCTACAGTCTCTGATATTATCTGATAGGCTCAGGCCAAAAATCTCTGATTCTTCAGAAATTTTAGTATTTAAAGTTTGTCTATGTCAGATGATGTCAAGTAGGGGAATTTTAGTTAGTTGTTTGTTTCACCCACGTAGCATTTAATATTCTGAATTTCCTTTTCACAAGTTTCTCAACTTTCAGGTACTCATAATGGACGAGTTTACTGTAAAGATAATGTCTGCAGCATGTAAAATGACTGATGTTTTACAGGAAGGTGTTTCATGTGAGTATGAGTGAGCGTTTCCTTTGTAGTTTGTAGCAAGACAGACCACTATCCATCCTAGAGAATTTCTATTTATTTGTCATTAAAGATTCTTCTTGTGAATCTGCCTTATATGATCTCCTTGTTTTGTTTTATTTGATGGAGAAGGGTTTTTGATGTTTTTGTTCTGTGTTTCTAAATCAGTGGTGGAAGCTATATCCCGGCGAAGGGAGCCCATGCGCATGGCTATAGCCATATATTTCATTCAACCATCCAAGCAAAAGTAACTATCTTTTCTTGGCTAGATGTTCATTTTTACAAAGTCAATTTCCTTTGGAGTCTGCGTAGATATGCAGTATTACAGATGTTTCTCTTTTTTCTTTGCTTGATGTGCAATTTTGTATTACCTTTCCCTTATCTTGTCCTTCCTCCCTCAAACTTAATGCTGATTGTCTTTTCCTGTAGTATTTGATTTGAGAGAAATTGCATATGGGGTCTGCTATTTACCTTTGATGGTTTGCTTATCTTTTTGGTGCCAACATATGGAGCTCCTCGATTGATCTAAGTGATGGTTTTTTTTACTTATTTGCAGCATGGTTAAGTTATTGTCAGACATGGCAGGAAAAGCACCATTGTATAGGAAGTATGTGCGGAATTTGTTGCTTCTCCTACATTACAAGGTTCAGTTTCTCTGGTTTAAGTCCTGGGAGAATTCTGTAACAGTTTCTGACTCTTTAATTTTTGTTCTCTACTCTGTTAAGGGCATTTGTTTTCTTCAGTTCACCTGCTCCAAGGGACATGGTTAATCACATTACTAAGGACCCAATTCTGTTGCAACGCGTGTCCTTCAAAGAGGTCACTCTTTCATCTTCTTCCCCATTTGATTGTGGTTTAAAAAGTTTGGATTGCTGCTTCTGTTGGTTGATACTACCTCGGTGCAAAATTATAGTCTTCTTTCCGTTGTGTGAACTTGCAGATGAGAATGGAGTACTTTGCGATGGAAAGCCAGGTATGTGCATTATAGCAGCATATTCATGATTTAACTAAAAGTGCTGCAAACATTCATTGCTGGCATTGACCATGATGCTAACAGATTATAATAGTTGAGTTATTAAACTTAGCGCAGCCTTTTAAGTAGTTAGTGCTGCTAAATGGATTTACGATTCGCAAAAGAATGATTTGAACACTGATGTTTAAAATGAAAGAGTGACTAATGGCTATGTGGATATTCCTCTGTCTTCATCATGTGAAGCTGAATCGTGTGATTATGCTTGGTTCTAACACAAGTTTTCCTGTGAAGTGTTTCATCACTGGTGATGAAAGGACATTGGAGGATCTCTTCGTTGACACTGAGGACAGCTCCCATGGTAATGCGTGCTTGAATGTGATGGCAACCCGCATTGCTACAGTGTTTGCTTCCCTAAGGGTATGAATTCAGCAAAATCAATATAGTGTTGTTCATAATATAGAAGATCTTGATGAAGGATACATGTTTATTTAATGTACAGGAATTTCCTCTTATTCGCTATCGAGTTGCCAAGTCGCTTGATGTAACCAGCAGGACAACATTTCCTGATCTGATTACTACAAAACTAGCTGCTGGTATATGGAATCATCTTCTGGAATATAAAACAACAATCCCCAACTTCCCTGAAACAGAGACATGCGAGTTACTAATACTTGATAGAACTGTGGATCAGGTATCAATCTGCAAGTACTGGTCATATGTCTTGACATTCTGCCTACGTCTTGTTGCTTAACTAATGATTGATGCATTTATTCTCTTATTGCTTAGTTATATCTTCTGCTATTTACATGTCTAGATTGCTCCAATCATCCATGAATGGTTCTATGATGCTATGTGCCATGAATTGCTGAGTATGCATGGAAATAAGTTTGTGCACGAGGTAAGATTTCACATATGGTAAATCGCTTTGCCTAAGTGGCTGGATCACTCATCAATAGTATCTGAAAAACTGAACTCTCTAGGTACAATCTAAAACTGGGGTTCCACCAGACAAGAAGGAAGTTCTTTTGGATGAACATGATCCTATCTGGCTTGAGCTTCGCCATGCACATATAGCTGATGTATGTTTCTTCTATCTTGATTCTACTTCAATAACCTTATAAGCCATTCATGATATGACCATTGAAATGGTTTTACAGGCGAGTGAAAGATTGCATGAAAAGATGACCAAATTTTCAGCGAAGAACAAAATGGCTAAAATCCAATCACTGAGGTTAACATGATCTTTTTGCCTTTTGAGAAAGCTGTCATTAGCATGCTGAAGAATATGGACCTTATTCATCACCCACATAATTTTATTCTTAATGATTTCCCATTAATGTTATTGTCATTTATCAGATTTATCACAACTTTCTTTAGTCAATTTATGAAAGGTCAAAGGTGATGTTTTCAGGAGTCCAACTCCAAAGTCCTCCAGGAATCAACTATGCCATCAATCTAGTGATGCATCATGTGTCATATACTACCTGCCCTTGATAACACCCTTATCATATAATTTTCAGTCTTCTTAAACTTTTACTGTTCTTTCTTATCTCTAACTTCTATTTCGTAGAGATGGCGGTAAACTGTCAACACGGGACTTGCAAGAGATAGTTCGAGCAATACCAGAATATAGTGAACAAATTGACAAGCTTTCCCTCCATGTAGATGTTAGTTTTCTAATTTTCTAGAGTCTATATTTTTCAATATTAATATAAAGAACTGTTCATTTGTCGTGCAAATAGTTTAGAATTGGTGAAACATTATTTTTTTTTTTCTTTGGGCACATTTCTTATCTCTTACCTTGTGTTCAGCACAAATATTTCTGGAGTTGCTTTCACTGTAGGTTAAAGTTATATATAGCAGACTACTTTTTTCGTAAATAAATTGATGAACTCCACATTCTGCTTTCTAGTTGATGTATGCTTCTAAAAATTTCTTTCTAATCAATGCTACGCTTATTTCTAAGTGCTCTTCCCTCCAATCCTCATTATTTGTCACTACTTGATGGTCAATGAAGTCAATACTTAGTCAAGTTCTTCATCAAAGAGTTGTTTTATTGATTCAGATTGTGGGGAAAATTTATGAAAAAATTGACCAACTGGGTCTTAAAGGGATTGGGCAGCTGGAGCAGGATATTGTTTTCGGATACGCAGGACTGCAGGAAGTCATAAAATTCTTGAAGCAAGAAGTAAGGACTTATAGATGGAAGAAATCTGTTCATGTTCAAGTTTTGTATAGACCATAATAAACAATACAACTTTCTTTTGCAGAATGCTACACGTGAAAACAAGTTGAGGTTGCTGATTATCCTCTCAGTTATATATCCTGAAAAGTTTGAGGGTGAAAACTGCCACAGGCTAATGAAGGTTGGCTAATTCTCCACTTTCAGAATTGTTACCTGCCTTTGAGGATGTTATGCAACTAGATGTTCCATCCATGTCAGTAACTAATTTAATCTCCAAATTTCCTTGACCTTCCTTATGGCTCGATTGTTTAGTTGGCAAAGTTACCAGTCAAAGATATGGAAGCTTTGCATAACATGAGATTGCTAGGGGAATCAGCAGATACCACGAAAGGCATCACTAAGACTTTCTCTATGAAATTCAACATTCATAAGGTAAAAGAAGATAACTGGCTTTTTTGTAATTGAGAATTTGGTCTCAGAAAATCATAGTAGCCAGATTAATTTTCAGAGAAAGCGCGCTAACAGGAAGGAGCGCAATGATACTGAAGAAAAATGGCAGTTATCACGCTTTTACCCCATGATAGAGGTATGTATGCATTCAATTAGCTCACTTCCTGTGAAGGAACAAACGTTTTTCTGCTTGTGATGAAAAGGAGAACTTTCACTTCCAAAATAAAAACTCCAACATTGCATAAGAGTCCGTAAGGAAAAAGTCTCTGCTAGTTGCTACACTTTCATCTGTTTTGATAGAATGGTGCTGTGCACTACTTCAGAATTGGTCAGTTTTTGGAAGATCTGCACTCAATGCAGTAAGATAGAGTCCTACAACATATTACAGTTGCTTTGGATGTGGTCGAATTTAACTTCTTTTTAATATTTTCCATGCATCACTTTTTCTTCTAGCAAAGAATAAGCTGAGGTGTCTTCTGATGTTAAACATCAAATGTTTCATTCCATGTGTGGTGTAATCTCCTTTTTGTATTTATAAAGCATACTACTGTAGTTCTATTGCTTCTACGCATTTTAAGTTTTCTTTCTTTTACAGCTTGGCAAAGCAGTTCAAGGTTTTTGACAGTTCTGAGTAAACTTTCGGGCTGATAATCCAAATTTCATATTAAGAGTATTGACTTTTTTCTGCCAAGACATTTCACTGCTTATTGCTGATAATTTTTTTTGGTTCCTGAAAAGTTCTAGGAGACTTATTGGCATTTTACAATTCACTAACCCTCTTCCCATCAGCTTTTATTATCTTTAGCTATATTTGGTTGCAAAAATGTTTACTGTAGTTCACCAAGAAGAATATTAATTGCTGACCATCTTGTGCGCCTGTTTGTAATTGATAATAGAACTGGCCATGTCAAAACCTCATTTAGACATTTGGCCTTGAGGCAAATGGTACATTGGTGAACAGTGGTTTTTCTGGTCATTTTTCAGGAACTTGTTGAACTGCTTAGCAAAGGTGAACTGTCGGAGGATGACTATCCATGTATAAATGGAACAAGTGATACTTCTGCCGAGTTATCTCCAACTCCTCTTGTGAAAAGAACTCCTGCACATTCAGTCAAGTCAAGAAGAACACGATCATGGGCTCAACGCCAGTATTCTGACAGTAGCAATTCAAGGTGACTCTCCTTTTCCCAATGAGCAGTTTGCACCTAGAGTAATGTAAGGAGGAACTTATTTCTGCATTCAGAGGATCAACACCTTACAACATCTTGAAAATGCTCTGATTCTATGTTTCTTTGCGCTTTGCACCTTTGTGCTAATCTGTGTTTCCTTCTCCACTGTCCAGTAGTGGTAGAGTACTAGAACATTCATCATCAAGCAACAAAATGGGCAGGCGTATCTTTGTATTCATCATTGGTGGAGCAACTCGATCAGAGGTAAGAGATAATTTTGATTATTCATAGCTTCCACTAAATCCCAAGTATTGTTATTATGATCTCCTGAGTCCGGACTAATGCACGTTAACGTTTTTAGCTGAGAGCATGCTACAAGCTGACAGGAAAATTAGACAGGGAAGTTATTCTGGGATCATCAAGTATTGAAGACCCTCAACAATTCATCACTGTAATTTTATTTCCCGCCGCACTTTTTCTTACAGGCAGTCAGCGGCCTTCTTTAATGATGTCCTGTTAACTTGATTTGCAGAAATTGAAGCAGCTATCAGTACGTGAGCTGTCATGACATCCAGATTTGATGTGTGGTAGTACTTTAGCAAAGAGGAATATCCCATGATCTTAGTGAATGCAGAGGTAGGGTTTTGGAGTCTGAGTTGTTTTTCCTTCTTGTATTTGTACATGTACTAGCCCTCGGATACTACTTTGAACAACACTTTTCAGTCGCAGTTTCTAGATTGTAGCTCAGGTTCTTGTTCAACGAGGCTTTCTCCTTTTGATTAATAAATGAATGAGGCATCTTAATCTTTTTTTTGCTCACAGTAATCCACTAATGGATTGATGTGGTTTCTTGATTCTTATGCTTTTATAGTCAGTACACAAGGTCAGAAAGCTATTCAGGGAATCAAAAAATCATTTTACACTACCTAAATGTATGCATCATTTTGTCATTGGATACATCATATGTAACAAGTGCATCAGTTCTAGGATGTTACAAATTACAAATTATTAGACTATTGTTTCTTCAAAACACAGACCAAAAACAACTGCCTTTTATTACCAATCGCTTATCATAACAAGAACCACTACTGCTTTTTCCCAAACCTAATCTACATACATTACAAATCCAACGGGAAGAGCGTTGTGTGCATTGCAATTCTGAACTGAATAAGCTCCTGCATCATCTGTCAATAGAATGGTATCCAACCCAGCAACTATTAGGGGCAGGCCAAGCTCAAACTGAAATCCCATAGCTTTTTGGCCAATTCTGCATCTCTAGCCAGAGCGCTTGGGTTGGCTATGTTACAATCCTCAAAGTATTCGCCGCTGACCCCCTGCACTTGCGGATGCAATGCCACATAGCATGTAGTTGCAGCACCCTACAAGCATTTTGAAGACATTTATCACATATTTTGTGGAATGGAGATGGTCAAACTGAACCGTATGTTATAATACTGGAATCTATGCCACATGCTGCACATATTTTCATCACTAGACTAAGAATATATACCTGTGGAACAGTTTTGAACGTAAATCTACCAACAATATTGGCAAATCCTGCAAAAAATCCCAAAAACTATATTCAGGACCATAAAGTTTGAAATAAATGATAAACAATTATGGCTTGTAGTTATCATAATGACAAATGAAAGAACTTTATTTTGACTAGTCAAATTCAAAGATTCTGAATATAGAACAGCCCTCCCCTGAATTCAAATGACAGGGAAACGTGTGCCAGTTTAAGAATTTAAGATAGCAATGAATCCATCTAATGATCAACCTTTTGATCTGGACATAATTTAGATTGAGAAAGAGGACTTTGTCTTCTTTTTTGAAAAATCTGAAAAAGGTCTATATCTTTCCTTGCAAGGTTTCAATCAACATACTAGGAAGATAAAAGTATCATATAGCAATCAAATTAGTTTTCTGAACTTGAACAAGGACACCAAAGGATTACCTCTAAGAACCCCGTGATAGCGGAACAGATTGGTGTGAATTCCTCCAGGATGAAGCGAATTAGCTGTTATATTTACCGCGTCTTCCTGAGTGAATAAGAAATGTGAAGCAAGTTATTGCAGTGTTTCAGATGTGATGATAATTGATAAAGCGACTTGCATGAAAAATTTTAGCCAAAGAGTTACAATGTGACCCATGGTTATTATCATGCTTGGCATATAGTAATTTGCCAAAACAGAAAACTCTGTGATGCCATATATAGCATGAAATTGAAGAGGTACCACCTCTAAAAAACATAAGGCTATAGAATCTTTGTCAATACATGCTGAGATCATATTGATCAATGGAAAATTCATCAGGACCAAAGATTCAGAAATCCTTTTAGCAAGTAATAGCTTCCATCACCAGGTTGACCAAAAACTGAGATTTGGTATCTACAAACCAGAATTCTTCTAGATATTTTCATTAATGAAAACAAGAAGGAGCAGATAGGAAGAAGTTAGCCTGTGAATATGGAATAAAACGACCAAACATTACACACAATGTTTGAGCTTGGAAAATAAATTGAGTACCTTAAGGCGCCTAGATAGCTCATTTGCGTGCAGAACAGCACCAAGCTTTGATTGACCATACGCTGCAATACTTCCATATCTGGAAATTGGCAGGTACAAGAGGTTAATACTTGGAACAAATGCAAACCAGCAATGCTCGCTTGTCATGGAGGTAGCACTAATAATGTATGTGACAAGGGTTACCCTGATTCATCATTAAGTTTGTCAAAGCGAATTCCTCCAGGGTATGGATAGCGATGAGCTGAGGACGATAAATTAACAATCCTGCCCTCTCGATTGCTTTCACGTGCAGTGGTTTTCATGGTCTCCAGCAGAAGGTTTGTCAGAAGAAAATGACCTGAAGAATGTTTCCCAGTTTTGCTCATTTGTGGATGTATTTAATGCTAAACAGAGTTTATCCAAGCTAAGGGTGCAGTTAGGAACCATTTCCCAGCATTACAGCATGGAAAACTAAGAAAAAGACACTTTCCTATATGCAATCCAACTATTTAGGAAGTACCATTTATTTTGGCCATCTTGAATTTATGAAGTAGATGAATAGTGTTGATTGTATGACCAAGCTGATGTGAGTGTGATCAAATTGAAGGTTGGTCCCACCAAATTATTCAAGAGTGTTAGTTGGAGTTTGCTTTTTGATTATTGTATTGTAATTAGTGTAGTCCTGAGTTGTAATGTTTCCATTAAGTGTTGTTCTATTATGAGCATCTTAGAAAAAGCAAGAGTGAGTTGTCATGTTTAGTGGGATATAGAGCTGTCAAAGTTGAGTACAGGCTGGTTCTCTGCCTATAAATTGAGTCTTGTAATCAGTTTTATACAAGTGAAATCAAGTTAGAAAACGTTGGTGTTTCACTTCATTGTTACTCTGAAATGTTCAGAGTG
>JAKUCV010005258.1:41927-144270 GCA_028386065.3 Turnera subulata
AAGTGAAATCAAGTTAGAAAACGTTGGTGTTTCACTTCATTGTTACTCTGAAATGTTCAGAGTGTTTAAAAACAAAAGATTGTGAGAGATTAGAGAGAAAATCAATGGAACAGTAACCAAGAAAGTCAGCCTTGGTTTTCTGTAAGTTGATTTTCTGCCTATGTTTTGAGTATTGTAATTTGAGTTCTACAAGTGAAATAAGAGTGCATTGAGTGTGTTTCACTTCAAAAAGTGTTTGTTAGTTTGTCCATTAAGTGTACAAGCCAAAAGATTGAGTGAATTGAGAGAAAACAAATTGAAAAGTAACCAAGAAAACCAGTTTTTTGCGTTTCTGCAGAATTCTGGAATTTCCAGAATTTCACTGTAGCAACATCGATGTTTTGATTAAAACATCGATGTTTTATCAGTTCTGCCCAATATTTGAAGTTTCCGAATCATCTAAACATCGATGTTTAGACGCAAACATCGATGTTCTAGCTGTTCGGCAGTTTATTTGAAGTTTCCGAATCATCAAAACATCGATGTTATTGACACAACATCGATGTTCTTTTGCTTAATCTGAAGAATTTGAAGATCAAAGCCAACAATTGGTATAAAACCAAAAATTATTTTTTCAAGGCTCCTTGTTTGGGTTGCACCAACAGGGACAAAAAGCCAACAAATAGAACTACAATCCAAAGATGCTGCGGTTGCCTATTGCATATGTTACAAGCAAACTACAAGAAACAACAAGCCAATTATGAATCTTTCCCCGTTAACAATTGCAACTTACCAAGATAGTTGGTTGCAAACTGCAGTTCTATCTTGTCTTGGGAAAGCGTGAAAGGAGATGCCATAATCCCTGCATTGTTACTTCAAACAAAGAAATGATATCATTAGTTGCCAGTATAAGTTCCATAAACCATTCTTAACATTAGTTGCCAGTGTAAGTTCCATAAACCATTGTTAAAGGGACAGAGAATGCCTTCGATGGAATGCTGTGGTAAAAGCATCCTCTTTATGCTTAGTTTTCGAAGAGAACAAGAAAGTAACAAAAGGAAAGGAGAACAAGAGCAATGTTGGTCATAAGAGAATATGAACTGTCCAGAAAGACATGGGGTTTATTATATAATGCAACCACCAGGAATCATTTCAATTTAGTTTTCTTACATCAGGATATTGAGGGGACGGCCCAAGGAAACATATTCAGATGCAAATTTCCTGACTGATTCCAGTGAGCTAAGATCTAGCTGCATGACATCAATCTTAGCAGTGGGGATTTCCTTAAGGATGGCTTCTTTGGCTTTCCTACCAGAATCCAGATTTCTGACTGCCATAACAACATGGACGCCACGCAAAGCAAGAACACGAGATGTCTCCTCACCAATACCACTTGAAGATCCTGAAATCAATCATAGAATACAGACTATCAGACTTTAGCATAAAGCTGCAGAGTTATCATCAATTAATTTACAGTCCTTGCCTGAGACTAAAATAATGAACAAAATGAAATTTTAAAACCAATTGCTTGTAAGAAACATTGTTGTCTTGGTATTCTTAACAACATCTAGAAACATGTGGTCTTTTAACTACAGAAGATATCAGGGAGAAGTTAGGCCACTTTTTCACTACTTCAAAATACAGTATTAACATGCTCGACTTCAGTCAAACCATAGCTGGTAAGAATGGCACAACACAAGCAGCTCCACCATTTTAAGATACCGAAATTGAAATCGAGTTATGTTCCTTTACTCACAAAGAAGAGTGAAAAAAAAGAAGACAGCAGATTCAGATAAGAAGCTGTAGACCTGTAACTATGGCGGTGAGTCCAGTTCCATCAATTCCTTGTGTAACTTCCTCTGCTGTGGAACTAGCTGAGAACCCAGAGGGCCCTTTCTTCCCACCAAAAATCCGCATCATTAAGCAAAGTTGCAAATATACCTCTAGGTTATCTGTAATAGCAACAGAAACCTTTTATGCATCTATATAGTTCACAGCTCCTTATTCTCGAAGAAACCTTATGTAATATCAGCTTTGACATTTTCTTTTCAGGACTTGATACAATTTTTATTCTCAAAGAAAGCTGTATTTGACAGCTGAACTAACAATATATTAGTAAATGCAACTGTTTATTGCCCAATTCTACGTTAGTTAGGCTGCGGTCAATAGTCAGTGCCATGATCATCCACAAAAAAAAAAAAAAAAAAGAAAAAGAAAAAACCTGCCATGATCACCAAGTAGGACCAAATGCTATTTACATATTGTTCCCGGGTCCTGAATTTTTATCTGTTGAAATGGCTAGTTCCCATTTTAAGAACTTGGATTCCCTGATATGGAGAGTAAATTCATTTCCAATGCTACTCCATTTGTTTAATTAAAAAAATTAAAGTCGACTTGGTCTATGTATGTTAACACTTAACACAATCTTTTTTTTATAAACAAAACTAGCCAATATTCAACATTTAACTGATGTCCCATCATGATACATAGGATTTGAACCTAGCACCGTAGTGGACAAGGTCAAATGACTCATTATTTATACAAGAAAGAGTAAAGAAATGTATAGTGTTCAATTCAACAAGTCAATGAATCAAGTAGACTTGGTAAACAAATTTCACTCCAATTTATGCATTTTTTTTTTCTAAGATCTAAGAATTCAATGGTGGCATAGCCTGACCCAACATATAACAGTAAGAAAAATAAGAGAACAGAAGCTCAAATGGCGAACATTTAAGGTAGTATTTTTTTTTTTTTTGTAGATGCTCAATTAAATGTTCATGAAGATTGTACATCACATGTGAATGTAATACTGGTCTCAAAACACAGACATCATGTACCATTTTCCTGTAGGTAACTTTCTGTGCAGATCACAAGATTCATTACCACCCAACCCAAACAAAAGACAAACTCCATTCCAAACTATTTTGTTCACAATGTGTCCTCCAAACCAGACACGGATACATAACCCTTCAATTGTAAGTATGCAACCAAGCTCAGCAGGCAGCAGCTATTTTGGATTGGTCAAATCCAAGCTGAAATCCCTAAGTGTCTTGGCCAGTTTATCATCATAGGCCTGAGCTGTGGCTTTGGCTATGTTACTGTCCGAGAAGTATTCACCGCTCACTCCTCGAACCTGTGGATGCAATGCCACATAACATGTAGTTGCTGCTCCCTGCGACCGAATCGAGCAATTAACTGGTTGTAATATAGCCGTGATTACAAGTTATTAATGTAGTTGCTGCTCCCAAGAGATAGTTGCATGTTTAAACATCTAGCATATAGAAAGGAATGGAGAAGCACATTCCACCAGTACCTGTTGGATATTTTTCAGCACTAATCTACCAACTGTTGTTGCAAGGCCTGTATCAAAATATAACGCACCATCAGAAAATTTGGTACAATCAGGAAATACTAGCCTAATTTTCAGCAGTTTTTGTCTCGAACAAACATCAAAACATACGCTGCAGTCAAAAGTAGATTAGAGCAATAACCCAAAGCTGATACAAATTACTGACAGGATTACCATTAATAAAGCTATGATACCGCAGAAGATTAGTAGCAATTGATCCAGGATGAAGTGAATTGGCAGTTATATTAACCCCATCCTCCTGAACATAGAAAAGAAAAATTAAATAAATAATCATGCAAGACAAGTATAGCTACTATCAATCAGTGAAATAATCCATAGCATAAACAGATATACTAGGATCCAGTAAACAAACTACACTCCTCTAAGTATCATTAGCGAGCTTAGGAACAAAAATTTAGTTACCACATTTTTCCGAGCATTAGATTTCTAGGACTACTTAAAGGATGGTGTCATAAATGAGCTGTCCACAAATTTTTAATGATAGAGGCGTGATTTGAAAAGCTGAAACATATCGAGGAAACCAAAAGTCTTGATTAAACACAATCCTCCCGGATCTTGATACTTGCATAGCATATAATTGATAGACAACTTTGAAGAATCATTGAGTACCTTTAGCCGTCTCGTAAGTTCATTAGCATGCAATATATTAGCAAGTTTAGATTGTCCATAAGCCCGTATACTATTGTATCTGCAAAGTAACAGGTAGACAAGAGTTAAGTTGAAAGAAAAGCTTGAAACGTGAACAAACCAATTTAAATTAATGCATATAACCACAGAGGTGAAGAAATGTCCTATAGATTTTATCAAGGTGGTGAGACAGGATAAGCCTGTGTTTATGATAATGCGTTTTTATATTTCATGCCATGGACTCAATAGCACTGGTGAAGACGACATTCACAGGAAATGGGGCTCCTGTAAACTTACTCTGATTCGTCATTGATTTTATCAAAACGAATTCCTTCATTGTAAGTGAACCGGTGAGCTTCTGAAGACACAATAACTATCCTTCCTTCTTTCTTGGTTTCACGGGCTGTATTCTTCATAGTATCCAACAAAAGGTTTGTCAAAAGAAAATGGCCTGCAAAATGGTTATGAAATCTCTTTGCATCAAAAAATGGTTATGAAATCTTTCAGTTTCTTTCCATACTGCATGCAATAGAAGATACCTTAATACAGAGACAGTGCATCAAAAGAAAAAATAACAGAAAAGCCACCACAATACCATACACCTTATCAGGCTAATTAAGAATAGCTAATGACACCGAAAGAACCAGATATACTTCGGTTGACAGTTCCGATTGAATAAAATTCTGCAGCATTTCCTTTTTGGCTTAGGAAATTTGGGGTTATCAGGAGACATATGCTCAAAGTTGTCAAATTTTGTTGCAAGAATAATGGATGTTGTTCGTGTTATGTCAGCATGACAAGTTAAATCATTCATGCTGGGTATTGATGCTTACATTCTAATGTTCATCTAGTTATCTCAAATTGATAACCTTTTTGATAAGTTTGAAACAGCAAGGAATTCTGCACATCACAGCCGACTCTAAAACGAGTATAATTATGCATAAACTTACCTTTTTGATACTAGAAGAGTAATAGGCGTAACTAACCTACATGGTTGGTTGCAAACTGCATTTCTATGTTGTCTTGAGAAAGCATGAAGGGAGCAGCCATAATGCCTGCATTGTTACTTGTCACAAAGAAAAGAAAATATCAATGGTCACTGCCAAATTGTGGAAAAGATAAGACATCTAAAATAGTGATACACAATAAATTATCATCAGCGGACATGCAAATAAACTAGAAAACTTTATGAAAAAGAGTCATAAGGACAGATGAACGAAACAAATATGTATTATCGTTCGTGCGTATAGAAGAAGGAAATATCGATGTGTATGCAAATAGGCACGAGCACATGAATCTAAGAGGGAAACACACATAAGTATTATGTCAATTTGGGATTCTTACATGAGAAGATTCAGTGGAAGACCAGAAGAAATGTATTCTGATGCAAATTTCCGAACTGATGCCAGTGAGCTGAGATCTAACTGCATAACATCAATCTTGGCTTTTGGTATTTCCTTGAGGATTGATTCTTTGACCTTCCCACCAGCCCCCACATTCCTGACTGCCATAACCACATGGACTCCACGTAAAGCAAGAACCCGTGTTGTCTCCTCGCCAATACCACTTGATGCTCCTGAAATAGACCAGAGACAAGATTAATATAGCAATCTATCAACATCTGAGAACACATCAGCATGCCGTCGGTTGCCAGAAACACATAAAAATTATAGTTTGAGGACAGTGCCCCAACTAATAAAAACCACCAATCCATAAATTACATGCTATGAATATGAAGTTTTGTTGTCTCAACAATCTTTTCACATCACTTACTTGATTAGTCAAGGAAGAGAAAGTAATTCCTAACGAGAACATATATTTTGAAAAAAAGATATCAAAGTAACAATGGTCCTGTCCAGTTACAATAGTAATTCAACATGTTCGGTGCCCAAACAAAGACACTTTATGTAACACCTAAATGGAAACCTATGTGGGACAGAAAGTAGATAAATTTCAAGTGAACTTTTTCAGCTAGTGATGGAAAAGGTTTCCAGGCAGCATTTATGAGCATATGCCAAAACTAAGCACACGGGTAATATTACAATTTACTCAAAACTGTGGAAATGATAGAAACCCAGCAGTAGCTACTTAAAAACACAGATTCTTGAATTATTACCAACCCAAACTCACACAAACATCTCACCATCTGGGGACTCCAAAAAAACAAACACCTCCATCATCTGAGCATACATGACACCACCAAGGAATAGCATGCATGACCATTTTCAATTTCCTATTTTCACTTGGTTTTCCTTCAGGAAAACCCACCAACCACACAAAGTTTCAAGACTAGAATAGACCGCATAAAACTGGAAAAAAAGTAAAAATGAACAGCAGGGAACAAGACCTGTAACAATAGCAGTGAGGCCAGTGCCATCAATTCCTTGAGTGACTTGCTCCGCTGTTGAATTAGCGGAGAAGCCAGATGGCCCTTTCCATCCAAAAAGCCACATCTTCCTTTTTCTTTGATTCCTACAATGGCAGTAGAGGCCACCACTGGAAGGTTAAAACTTTCTTCTTTTTTTTGAACAAGTACTGAAAGGTTAAAACTTCAATCAAGGGTTTATATTAACAAGGACTGCATTGTTGGATTCTAGCAACAACACGACCAAATGTCAATTTAAGCCCTCTAATGATGCCACATGTTAAATTTAGTTTTTTTGTGGTTGATTTTTCGTTTGGTGATGTTACATTTGGTTTTTAAAATTGTTGGTTTCTTATTTTTTGTGGGAGTTAGACTTCCGTATTAGTATTTAGGTGTTAGTATCACATATACTTACAGCTATCATTGTAATTAACTACCTATAACCAGCAAAATATATAAGATGAAGCAAACACGAAATATCAAGAATTATTTGGCAGCACTCTTCTTTCATTACTTTTTCATGTTTCTTCACGCAAACAGAAGCTCAAATGGCAAACATTTAAGCGTAGCACTCTTGTTCCTGACGTTCAATTTCATGAAGATTAGACATCACATGTGATACATTGGTGTAAATAGTTTCTGTCCACATTAATCTCCATTACCGCCCAACCCAAACAAAGACAATAACGTTTCATGCCTCTTGTCCACTGTGAGTCCTCCAAACCAGACACAGATACCAGAAATTGAACTAAGCTGAGAAGCTATTTTGGATTTGTTAAGCCCAAGCTGAAATCCCAAAGCTTCTTGGCTAGCTGTTCATCGTGAGCCTGAGCGCTGGCTTTGGCTATGTTACTGTCCGAGAAGTATTCACCGCTCACTCCTTGAACTTGTGGATGCAATGCCACATAACATGTAGTTGCTGCTCCCTGCAACCATATCATGCAAGCAAGGTATTAATACAGTCGCACTAAAAAAGTTATACTAACGTAGTTGCTGCTCCCTAGAGATTGTTGTATGGTGAAAGAATAAAGCACATCCCAACAAAATGGAGAACGTACCTGTTGAACATTTTTCAGCACAAGTCTACCCAATGTAGTTGCAATGCCTGTACCAGAATGAATTCGACGCACGATCAGAAAATTTTGATTATAGTAACTCAGTGCATGGAAGTTGTATCCCATGAATATTCTAGATGTGGATGTAATCAAGCAAAATAATCTATCATGTAACCTGTCTTCGCTTATTGCAGGCGGTATATATGACTACATTGCATTAAAGCTCCACCGGTGGAACTATGGTGGTACTATCAAGATATAATGGCCTCATTTTAAGCAGATATTGTCCCAATATAAGCATCAAAACATAAGTTCTGCATTTTAAAGTAGATTAGAGAGACAAACCTCATATTATTCAAATTACTAACAGGCTTACCATTAATAATGCTGTGATACCGCAGAAGATTGGTATTAATTGCTCCAGGATGAAGTGAATTAGCAGTTATATTAACTCCATCGTCCTGTGTGAATATAGAAAAGAAAAAATTCATCGAGACAACTATAACAACTATCAAGCAATGAAATAATCCATAGCTTATAGAGATTTACTAGTGCCCAAATAAACGAGCAACACTCCCCTCAACATCATTATCAAGCTTAGAACACAAATGAAGCAACTATCTGTTTCTCAACATCTAGGACCACTTGTGTATTTGGTTCCTCAAACTGCTTATTTCATTTGTTCCTAGCAATGTCCTACGGCTGAAAATTGGCAAATAAGCCATTACAAACAAGTCAGAAAAGCTCCCTAGATTTTGAAGAAAATCTCTAACAAGGAGAAGAGAATTGATAAGACAGAATGTCACAAATGAGCTGTTCTCCAATTTTTTAATACTATAGACATGATTTGAAATCCTGAAACATCTCGAGGAAACATAAAAGTCTTGATCAAACACAATCCTCCCACTACCTGCATAGCATAATTGAGAGACAGCTTTGAAGTATCATTGAGTACCTTTAGCCGTCTAGTAAGCTCATTAGCATGCAATACATTAGCAAGTTTTGATTGTCCATAAGCTCTCATAGTGCTGTATCTGCAAAGTAATTTTTCAGGAACAGAACAGTGAAACCAACATTCTATTGATTTTATCAAAACACATAATCAGAATAAGCATGTCTGTTTATGATAATGTGTGTACATATTTTTTGCATTGGATTTTGATAGCACTGGTAAGGACAACATTCATGAAATGGGGCTTCCAGAAACTTACTCTGATTCATTATTGATTTTATCAAAACGAATTCCTTCACGGTAAGTAAATCGGTGAGCTTCTGATGACAGAATAACAATCCTTCCTTCTTTATTAGTCTCAAGAGCAGTATGCTTCATCTTATCCAACAAAAGGTTTGTCAAAAGAAAATGGCCTGCAAAATGGTTATGAAATCTTTCAGTTTCATTCCACACTGCATGCCATGGAAGATAACTCAATATAGGGATGATGCAGTAAAAGAACAAATAACAGAAACTTTTTACTTGTCTAAAGCTATAGAGTATCATACACTTTGTCAGGTTAAATTAGAATAACTAATGACAGTGAAAGAACTAGATAAGATACATTAGTTGACAGTTCTGGTTGGATACAATCTGCAGCAATTGCTTTTTGGCATAAAGAAACTTGGGGTTATCAAGAAACATATGCTCAAAATACTCAAATTTCATTGCAAGAATAATGGATGTTGTTCATGTGTTTGTCATCATCACAAGATAAATCCTTGTGCATCATTGTGGGGGCTCATTCTTCTGGCTTCATTTTGCTGTCTTCTGACATTAATGCTTACCTTCTACTATGTTCATCTAGTTATCTCAAATTGATATTGAAACCAATCTGTGAGAAAAGCTACAAACATTGGACATCACAGCAGACTCTAAAACAGGTATAATTATACATAGCTAACCTATATGGTTAGTTGCAAACTGCAGTTCTATGTTGTCTTCAGAAAGCTGGAAAGGAGCTGCCATAATTCCTGCATTATTACTTACAACACAGAAAAAGAGAATATTAGTGCTCACTGTCTCAAACAAAAGAAGGAAATAGGCACTCAATGCAGATATACTGCAGAATAAGAAATGAGTACGAGTATATCAATCCACGAGAGAAACACAAATAACTATTGTGTCATTTAAGCGTTCTTACATGAGAAGATTCAGTGGAAGACCAGAAGAAATATATCCGGATGCAAATTTCCGAACTGATGCCAATGAGCTGAGATCTAACTGCATAACATCAATCTTGGCAGTTGGAATTTCCTTGAGAATTGATTCTTTGACCTTCCCACCAGCCTCCACATTCCTGACTGCCATAACCACATGGACTCCACGTAAAGCCAGAACCCGTGTTGTCTCCACACCAATACCACTTGATGCTCCTGAAATAGACCAAAGACACTTACTAACAGATCAATCTAGCAAAATCTAGAAAAACCAGCATGCAATCCGCTGCCACAAACACAAAAAAGTATAGAATGAAAACCCACCCAACTAATGAAAACAACAGCAGATTAATTACATGCTGTAATAATATGCAATCTGTTGTCTCAACAATCTTTGAACATCACATAATTAATGAGACATGGAAGAGAACGTAATGTCTAAAGAGCATATATATTTTCACGAGACATTGTTCAACTTGATAAAAATAACAAATTCTGGCCTCGTTGATGGCGTATCTTCTTTTTCAAATTTTTTCACCAAGTTATAATGGCACCATCAGAACTGAGTAAATGAAATCAAAGTAACTAAGATCCACCCATACTACTAAGATCCACACATACTAGTAACTCACATGAGACTCTTAATATAACACCTTAATGGAAACCTATGTGACTCTTAATGAAATTTTTGCAACAAGTTATAATGACACCATCAGAACATATTACTATTGTGTTCATCCTTTAGAACAGAATAAATGAAATCAAAGTAACCAAGATCCACCCACACTGCTAACTCACATGAGACTCTTAATGTAACACCTTGATGGAAACCTATCAGTGGGACAGAAGCTACTTAAATTTCAAGTGAACTTTTCAGCTAGGGATGGAAATAAAAAAAAAATCCACAGCATTAATGAGCATTTGCCGAAAATAAGCATGCATACAATAGTGCTACAATATACTGGTCCTCTGCGTCAAAGAAACAAGACCCAACAGTGACCCACTTACAGAGAGAGATTATTGGCTGCGTTTGTTTTGCAAATAACTCAAGCATAGAATTAACACCTGGTCAACTTTAAAACAAACATCCAACCATCTGCAACTCTAAGCAAAAAAAGAAGACAGCTCCAGCATCTGAGCATAAATAACATACATGACGACACCAAGGGAGCATACATAAGCATTTTCAATATTCAATTTTCAGTTGCTTTTCCTCAAGGAAAACCCACCAACCACACAAAGTTTTGAGACTAGAACAGTCAGAAAACCGCAATAAAACTGAAAAAAAAAAAATTAATACATAAAACAGCAGGAAACAAGACCTGTAACAATAGCAGTGAGGCCAGTGCCATCAATTCCTTGTGTGACTTGTTCCGCTGTTGAACTAGAGGAGAAGCCAGATGGCCCTTTCCTTCCAAAAACCCACATCTTCCTTTTTCTTTGATTACTACCTACACTAGCAAAGGCCCTCCCTCAAAAGGTTGAGTTGAGAAGTCAATGGCATCAAGGTGCTATATCAAGACAGCCTTAGCCTTTCTTTGTATCACTAAAATTCTACCAACCTCTACTTAAAATGTCAATTTAGGCCCTCTAATCATGTCACGCCCAGTATTTTAACGGACAGGATCTGTAGTAACATTATCAATGCCAATTTTTGCCATCTAATCAGGCCACATGCCTAGCATATTGTCTTGATGGTCAGATGATTAACAAAATCATTGTCATATCTTATCACAAGATTCTTGTGAGTTCCTCATTTAATTAGGTGGGGGCAAAGTGAAGCACTAGAGGGATCGCACCAGCTTCAAGCGAGGTCCTCCTAGTAATAACAGTTATAAACTTAAACTAGTATAATACCCCGTGTGTCACACGGGAGTCAATAATGATATATTAATATTTATTAAGAGAGACAAATCAAATGAGATGTATTAAATAATAATTTCATCCAATTAAGAAAGATTAAATAGTTTTTTCTCCACAGATAAAAAAATTAATTAGTTTAAAAAAAACATAGGATAGAAAAGAAAGTGATTATGAAAATACAACAATAATACTCACTTATACGAAAACATACAATTCAAAGGTAAATTATTTTAAGAGTTTGATTTGGAAAAAACTATATTAGTAAGGGAGAGATGCATGCATTAAGTAAAGCTAATAAATCTTATTACTATATTAAAAAAAGATAATTTAAATTAACAAAGAGAACTTCATATCACTATTTTTAAAAAGAGAGATAATTTTAAAGAGATTGTTTTGAAGTGATAATTTGAAAAAAAAAAATTAAAGAAGCCTCAAACAATCAAACATCTAACTCATATTAAGCCACATGTTTTTTTCATATCCTTTTAAATTGCCATATGTCACTATTTTAATTATTCTTGAACCATGTCTCTGCTATATATACAGTGGCGGAGCTAGACATAATTTTTAGTGGGGGCCAATATAACATTGTGTATGTAACAATAAGGGCTTATGTGAAAAAATAAAATTTAGAAGGGGCCAAGTATATATAACGATAGGACTTATATGAAAAAAATTAAAATCCAAGCGTCTCGTAGGTATATCACTATAGGACCTAATTGTGTCTGGGCCTCATATGTCCAATTCCCTTGTAATTCCATTTTCTTGCATTCAAAAACATGACCGAGGAATCCTTGAGAAGACGTAATCCTTGAGAATCATTCTCGAGGATTGCTCGGCCATGTTCGTGTATGCAACAAAGAAAAGTTTCACCATGGAAGAACAGAGCACCCACAACAAGCTTGTGTCAACCAAGAAAAGGAAGCTTGAAGATGGAATGGTGTTGTTGCCTCCTAAACTCTCTACTCTCCCTCCCCGGCACACTTTTTTTTTTCCCCCCCGTGGCACAACAAGTGCAATAAACAAGCATAGATCGCAAACTTGAACGGTATCTATCTCATTTTAAAGCTCTACGCTACAACTACTCCAATGAATTCACCCACCCACCATATCTCCCTGCCACTTTTACTTTGAACCTTGACATCATAAAACAAAGAGAGTGGATATGGAAAGTGGATTGGAACTTTGCAAAAATATTGTTATTCATCCTAAAATTTCTGAATAGAGAAATCCTCAGATATGGTTTGCCTTAATGGGTTAATGGACAGCAAGTGAGAGATGGAGAGATGGTATGGAATAAACGAGGCCGGTGCAAATCTTTAATGCCAAAAAATGGAAGCCCAAGAATCCCCAAGGCTGATCTTCAAGTTGGGCCACCGACTAAAAGGCTTACTAAAGAAGTGGAAATCAAGAAATGGACCAAACGAATCCAAATGCATACTCAAAAATCCCCCCAAAAATTAGACTTTCCAAGGAGAATTCTGAAATAGGGATAAATCTTGCGAAGGAAACACACTAAATAGTTGATATAATAAAATAATCTCGTACTCCATTGTCCATTCATTCCAAAAGATGATTTCTCAGACTGAATACAGGGCAAGCCACTAGATAGATAATTTACACACATAAAATCGACACCCCAAATTCCAAATTCACATATCCTGAATAGTAATAAACACAACGGAATAAATAAAATAGAAGTAGGACAGAAAATGTAATGGGACTGGCTACTAGCCCAACTTAAGCTCTGCTCTTGAAAGGCATGGCTCTGATGACTATCTGGTGGTACACAGCAGCAAGAGCAGCTCCAATGAAGGGTCCTACCCAGAAGATCCACTGTTGAACAACATGAACAAAACATTGCTTAAAAACATTAGTATCCACTTGTGCCACAAAATGAACAAGGTACATTTGCTTATTACAAAATTGAACATCACTTGTGTTAAATGAGTTTCAAAGTGTGCTTACGTGGTCATCCCAGGCATGGTCCTTGTTGTAGATAATAGCAGCTCCAAGACTCCTGGCTGGGTTAATGCCGGTACCAGTGATGGGGATGGTGGCCAAGTGAACCAAGAAGACAGCAAATCCAATGGGAAGAGGAGCCAGAATCTGTACAAACAATGTAACCCCTCATAGGATTAGTGTCAAAAATCTCAAGAATTGAGCGAGTTAAATTAATAAAGAAAAAAAAAGAGAGCATGACAACCCAATCCCATCCCAACACTGATCTAATTTTGTTACATCATATGAAGCTAAAGAATAAAATTGGGATCTTCCCTTTCATTGAGGCAGAAACTACAAATAGAAAAGTCAATTCCACCAGCTATGTTCATCCATAGAATATGTGGATCATTTTATTCATGTTCCATGTTGTGGACCGATGTCATGAACAATTGACTCCCTAGTGAGTCCGTCACAACAGAATCCTTTGTCAAGGGTAGTAGGCACTAGCCCAGGTGGCCCACATTCTAGGCCCAATAAGACAAAGCACATATGCCTTGTATTTGTATACCCCTCTCTCTCTCTACAGTGAACTAAGGAAAAAAAGGTAGAATCTTCTAGTATGTGAGAACTTGAGAGCCCACTACCTAAGGTTCAATAATGGAAGGGGCCCAGCTTCAGAGAAATCATGCCTAGAGAGATATGACCCCCCACATGAATCCACCACAGCACCATGAAAGGTACTTTCACATGGATACATGCCTAACACCACATGTACAGTTTCCAGATTTCTTGCCCTCTCTAATCCAAAAGGAAGGTAAAGACAACCTACCATCAGTAGAGACATCACCATCAAGGTATAATTTTTACCCCACACGCCTCCTCAAAAGCATATTAAGGTGAAAACAACCCCTCACAGGCTACTCTGCCCTAATCTCATTCAATGAATTCTTTTCTCTTACACAATTATAAGAAAATCAGCTCTAAAAACGAGTAGACCCATCTATTGTTTGGTGGATAATGACATAACAGGATGTAGTGAATATGTACAGTATCTAAGCTTCTGGAGCAGTTTAGTTTAAGAAAACTATGCTATAGAAACCAATTATGCATCTATTGACCAATTAACCATTTATTATATGACCAGTAAGCCTCCCATCCAGAAACAAAGATTTTCAAATCCCCCCACAAAGCCACTGGCAAAGATCTCAGAATAAAGCCACCGTTTATTTACACAATTTTAAACAAGGTGAAATGTGGCACAGAACGCAATTTTTTTTGTTAAACAATGTTAGCTATGAAAAAGTTCAAAAAAAAAATGTTAGCTACGAAAAAGCTCAAGCGACGAAAAACATTAGCCAAAGGCAATCATTAGCTATATTAAACAAGTGACAGTACAGGCGCAGAAGCAGAAGCGATACTTACAGGGACATGAGAGTCTCTGGCGCTTCTCTTGGCATCAGTGGCAGAGAAGACGGTGTAGACGAGGATAAAGGTTCCAACAATCTCAGCACCAAGGCCATCTCCCTTGGTGTATCCAGATTGGACATAGTTGGCTCCACCACCCAAAGTCTCAAACAGGTTGTCTCCCTGGAAACCCTTAACTACACCAGCACCACAGATGGCACCAAGGCACTGCATGATTATGTAGAAGAGAGCCCTTGTCAAAGAGAGCTTCCTTGCCAGAAACAGACCAAAGGTCACAGCTGGGTTGATGTGTCCTCCTGTTTAATTTTTTTTAACACCAGAAACATGCAGATCCACAAATCAGTACAACTTATGATCACATTTCTTATACGCACAGAGTAACTAAAAAGACACCAACTTTGAGAAAAAGAATTAGGAAACTAACAAAATAAAACATACCCAGTAAAGCAAATTAAAAACCCAGACAAAAGAGCAAGACGTATGCAAGAAAAAGAAGACTTGATGAGATGATATTTACCTGAGATACCAGCAGTGCAGTAGACAAGGGCAAAGATCATGCCACCAAAGGCCCAGGCAATCCCTTGGATGCCAACAGTGCCACACTTGCTGGTGGGCTTAGAGACGCCCATGACAGTCAAGACAGTGATGTAGAGGAACAAGAAAGTGGCAATGAACTCTGCAATGCCAGCCCTGTAGAAAGACCACGAGGAGAGCTCACCAGGCTCAAACAATGGAGCTGGTGGCGGCTCCTTGTAGTCCTTGTCTGTCTGGGCTGATGTCCCTATGGGTTGCCTCTCTGAGAACTTGTTTGCTCCAAGCTTAACATCCTCTTCCTTGCCTTCCATTCTCCTCTCTTCCTCCCCCTCTGTGTTGCAAGAGCTAGCTACAAAGAAAAAGATGGGTTCTTGGTTCTCTCAAAGTAAAGCTCACTTAAAGTGGAACTGAAGTGTGTGTCTCTGGTAATGACAGAGTTGAGGGGGGGATAAGGGTAGTTTTTATAGATGGCAAAGTGTGCTCTTTAAAATGATTTAATTATTTGAGGGGAGAGGCTTAAAAAATGGGTTGTCTTTTGGCTTTTTTCAATTAGCGGCCGTATCATGGACGAATATTGTATATGGCCCATATTCTTCCCAGTATAAAAATTCGATTAGTTTAAGTTACTGGCAAAATTGTTGGGGAGAACTGCAGGATAAAGCTGATTATAAATGGGTTGTCAAATAGTAATAATTTATAATTCTGACAAAAAATAATGGTTTATACTACTTTTGTGTTGGTTTTTAATTAGTTGATTTGATGCTTCAATTGATTTTAAGACTAAATGTAATTAGTGGGTGACTTGGGATTGTGGGATTGTTCTGGAAAGAACAGAGGGATGTTGACAGGTTCTGGTTGGTGGTTTCTACCTTGTTCTTATCCTCATTCCCTACACTAGTGTCTATGTGTCATGTTCTTTTTTCTCTTTTTTATCTTTTGCCTCCAACAGTTTTTAAATTTTTCATGAGCTGTGTTGGGTCTGCTGATCATTTACCTAATTCCAAAAAGAAAATAATATAAATTCTGAAAATAAAAATGTTCTGAATTGTGAATTGCATGTGTGATCAAATCTTAATGGAATTTATGTTCAAAAAAAAAAATCTTAATGGAATTTTTTATTTTCTCTACAAAATTATTGGAGATCGCCGCTGGCTTAGAAAATGAAAATTTGGAAGAGTTCAGGTGGAGCAAGTGAGATTACATTACTTTTAAGTTAATCAGTGTTGTTATCAAATGGATATACTTGATATGAACTCCTATTGTCTCATTAAAAAGAAAAAAGAAAAAGAGAAAACAACTCATATTGAGTGATTTACTGAGAAGTAGTTCTTTATAATCTTTTGACCTCAACATGGAAATTTTCTTCGTAATCATATGAGAAAAACAAGCTGGGTTATACGTCATGTATTTTAATATACCAACCTTTTAACTAAAAAATTCATACATCATGTATCATACAAAAAACAACTATTGATTTTTTTTTTGTCACAAACAACTATTGATTTTTAGTAACTTTTTCTCTTGGAGAACTCCGTGAAAAAAGAAAACAGTAATTTTGTGGGATTGTCATTTGTCACGTCATTACCTACTTTGTCCGAATCCAAGACCATCCACCGGCTCTCTTCTTAGCCGGTGCTTCCTTGTCTGTTAGGTAGCCACTTTTTTCTAGTTTTCTTTTTTTATCCAAAAGTTGGGCAGCGTAAAATAAATATTAGCCGTTGAGGAGAATTCTAGCTTAATCCCGGAAAATGAAATATATGTATATTATGACACAGTTTTGCCTATTCTTTTTTTTTTGGTGTGAAGGAAATTCATTCAACTCAACTGCTAGTACGGTTACAAGGATTCCAGAGGTTGAGCCCTCCTATGCCCGGAATCATTCAAAAGAATACCCCTAACTGCATCAGGTGTGTGTTATACACTTGATCTTAGCCAAAAGGCGGAGAAAGGTGTGTTATCAAAAAAAAAAAAAAAAAACTGCATCAGGTGGTTCGTGTAGGGCCGAATAACCTAGAGTAAAATCAAAGGCGAGGTTGGCTAATATGTCGACACAACAATTTGCCTCCCTATGCACAAAGGAAATAATTATGTTCCAGTCTTGTTCCATGAGACTCCTAACCTCACGGATGATCCTGTTCTTGGCAGCTTCACCAGTATGTGTAGAGTTTATCCACTCCACAGCAGCTGTTGAGTCTGATTCCACAATCAGATGAGAAATTCCTCTTCTTTTGGCTTTCCAAAGTCCCAACAAAATGCTCCATAACTCGGCCTTAATAGGAGTGCAACAGCCAAGCTTGGATCCAAAACCCCAAATCCACCTTCCCTGGTTATCCCGCAGCACACCCGCTGCTATCACCTCTCCATTCATACTTTTGACAACACCATCTACGTTTAACTTGCCCCAACCGAGGGGAGGAGGGCTCCATTTGGTAATTCTGTACGGGTTTAGTTGGGTCTTCAAACGTGTTTTGTCTAACAAATCCCATGCATGATTGAATTCAGCCACATAGGTCAAAATAGTTTTGACTTGCTGGTTGCTACCCATTTCCTCTTCAGCAAAAACTAATTGATTTCTCCACCCCCAAAGCTTCCAGCACGTTGCAGCAAAGATTGTACACCAATTCTCGCGCCCGAACTTGGTGGCATTTGGGTTGAGGTTGGTGAATAGCCAGTATTCCAATCCATCTTCAAAAAAACCCCTCATCTCTCTCTTGTCTTGCATCATTGCCACCCAAATGTCTTTGGCAAAGTAACAGTCCCGGACCACATGCATACAATCCTCCTCATAAGCACCGCACCTTGGGCATAATGAAGAAGTTGTCATGTGTCTGGTATATCGTAGCTTGTTGGTCAGTAATTTATCATTACCCAGAAGCCAAAGGAAGGAACATACCCTCAGGGGTCCTATCCATTTCCAGATTCTCTCCCAAAGTTTATTAGGTGGGCTGACATCCTCCTCCAAGCCTGTATATGCAGAAGTCGTTGTGAAATTTCCCTTCACATCCGGAAACCACTTCAATCTATCCTCCTCTTCATTAAAGGTGGGAGGAATAATAGCCCAAATTTTGGCACCGATTTCTAGGGTTAGATAGCGGGAGATAATACTCCAGTCCCATTCGCCATTCCTTGTAACCATATCAGCCACACGATATTCGAGCAGGTTAGGGGGGATAGGATGTGTGACCAGGTCAAGGAGAGGACAATCCTGATCCAGCCACGTGTCCTTCCAAAAGTTCACCCTCTATCCATTGCCAAGATCCCATCCTACCATTTTCAAAAACTCAGTCCATACGCTACAAATCGCTAACCAGAGTTTCGATCCTACTCTTTTCTTCACATTTTGGGGTAGTGTCTCCTCTGTTTTGATATATTTGGCCCTGATTACCTGAGCCCATAAATCATTCGGAGAATTGAGGAGTCGCCAAGCCATCTTCATGATGAGGGCGTCATTGGCTTTTCTCATCGGTCGCAAGCCAATACCCCCATTCTTCTTTGGCATACACAATTGTTCCCAATTAAGAAGGTGGGTTTTTCGCTGGGTTTCAGAGCCTCCCCAGATGAAAGCTCTAGTCAGCTTGTTAACCTGATCGCATATGGCCCTCGGTAGTCTACATGTTTGCATAGTATAGGTTGGGAGGGCGGAGATTACTGACTTGGTGAGAGTGAATCTCCCAGCCAATGTTAAGTGCTTGGACTGCCACCCGTTTAATCTCTGTTGCACTTTCTCCACAATGTGAGAAAAAGTTTTCTTTGTTACTCTCCCGTGAAGGACAGAGACTCCAAGGTATTTTTCTAAATCCCTGGTGAGTTTGAAACCCGAGGCCTTACTTAGCCTTCTCGCCCGACCCCGTGGTATGTTTGGAGATACAAAGAGCCATGTTTTCTCCTTGCTTACCTTCTGGCCAGACCAGGAGCAGAACTCAGCTAAGCAATCAGAATCACTCGTATCTGATCCAAGCAAGCTTGAGCAAAGAGAACCAAGTCTTTTGCAAAAAACATATGAGACAGACTTGGTCCTCCTCTACTCAGAGTGATTGGGATCCACCTCCCCTGATTCACAGCTTGTTGTATTAGGTGGCCTAGCCGTTCCATGCATAACACAAAAAGGTAGGGAGATAGGGGGTCTCCTTGCCTTATGCCCCCTGCTGGGATGAAAATAATCCGAACATTGTCCGTTCCAATTAATTCTGTGGGTTGGTGTGGTCACATAGTTCATCACAGCATCAATAAATTTTTGAGGTAAGCCAATATCGTGCAGCGTGTCTTGGATGAAGCTCCATCAGAGCCGGTCGTAGGCCTTTTCTAAGTCCACTTTAATAGCCATGAACCCGGACTCCCCTTGCTTTCTTCTCATTGTATGTGTTACCTCCTGCACTATCACGATGTTGTCCGTGATCTGTCGACCCGGCACAAAGCTACATTGGGTTGGCGCCACAATCCTTCTGAGGTGGGGTTTGAGCCTGTTCACTAGCACCTTGGATAATGTTTTGTAAAGGACATTGCAAAGGCCTATAGGCCTAAACTGCTGAATTGTTTGTGGTTGTTGCACTTTCGAAATGAGAGTGATGGTTGTCTCATTTAGCTTCGGTCCCCAAACTCTATCCGTAAAGGTCTTCTTTATCATAACAACTAAGCTTTTGCTCACTGTCTCCCACTGAGATTGGAAGAACAGGGCGTGTAGGCCGTCTGGTCCAGGTGCTTTAAGGGGACCCATTTGAAATAGTGCCTCCTTAACCTCTTGCTCTGAGATGGGGCTCTCCAGCTTCATCAAAGACTCCCCGTTAGAGGGTGGGAAGTGGCCCAGTGGAGGGCGTGAGCTGACTAATGGCCCTTCCTCAGTGTAAAGTTGTTGGAAGTGTCGGACAGCTAACCTTCTAAGTGCTTCCTGGTCGTACTTCCATTCACCTCTTTCGTCTTTTAGTCTTTCTATTCTGTTACCTCTCCTTTTCACGATAGTGGCAGCGTGAAAGTATGAGGTGTTACGGTCACCAGCTTGTATCCAGCTCACTCTAGCTCATTGTGCCCAAAGGAATTCCTCTTCAAGGAGGACATTGTCTAGTTCTATCCTTAGCTCAAGTTCTAGGTTTTTAAGGAATTTGGACTTCTTGGATTCTAAAAACCTCTGGATTCCTTCTATGCGGGCCATCAGTCTGCGTTTTCTTCTATATATGCTTCCAAATACTTCAGAATTCCACTTGATGGCTTTTTTGGTAAAGTCCTATTGCGCTTCCTCAAAATTATTGTTCGGCCGCCATGTATTCTTTACCAGCCCAGTAAAATCAGCATGTAAGAGCCAGGCAGCCTGGAATTTGAATTCCTTACCTCCCCTGGTCTCATCAAGTGGGCTCTCCAATTTAAGTAAAATTGGTCCGTGGTCTGAACAAATGCGTGGCAGATGAGCTATGAAAGAATATGGATACTTGTGGAACCATCTATCATTCCCTAAGGCTCTGTCCAGCCTGGCTAAATAGCCACCATGTGAGAAGGTGTACTTAGCCCCTGTGAAGTTCAAGTCAAGTAATTGGTAATCCTCCACACATGACTGGAACAAAAGGTTGCCTATGCCTGCTCTTCCATTAGTATGTCGCTTCTCCTCCCCACGAAGGACTGCATTAAAATCTCCAATAAGTACCCATAGAACAGACACTCCTGGGCTTAGAGTCTCTAAATTTTTCCAGAGGAATTTCCTCCATTTCTCCTGTGGGCTTCCGTATATCGTAGTCACAAAAAAAGACTGATTATTGATTGTTGCCCGGAGATGGACAAACTGGGGGTGGGTATAAAGAATTGAGACTGCCACCACTGCTTCATTCCAAAGCACCCATACCCCTCCTGAAATCTACGTGCCTCTGATCTATGTGAATTTCGAAATCCAGTCCTCCTTATCACCCGTGTAGCCTTGTTGCCACTAATTCTGGGTTCAACAATCACACAAATCATCGGTCTGAACTTGCGTTTCAACTCCCGCACTGCTCTACCAAATTCAGTTTTGCCAGCCCCCTGGCAGTTCCAAGAAAGGACAGATAGCATAAAAACGATATTATGGGGGAGTAGGGGCTGGGCACTGCTAGGCTCGGGCCGCCGGCAACACCGTCGAGGGTGCTTCTTCCATCTGAATATCTTCATCAACATTTAAAAACTCTCCTCCTATTTCCATGGCATCAAAGTGACTCGCCTTGGTTGTGTTTGGAATTAACTGGTGAGTACCATCTGGCGGTAAGGTAGAGGTGGGGGGAAGGATGGGTAGCTGTGGTTGTATATCAGGAGGCTTAGCTAGCTCGAAGACATTGCCCATCCTGGTCGAGGCTGGAGGGTGGGCACCAGCCATTAGGACACTCACCGGATGGGACGTTGCAGGTGGAGGAGAGGTGTTGGTTGTGTTAACCACTATAGTATGGTCAGATTCTGTGAAGGTGGCGGTTGTGTGTTTGTTCTGGGGGGTCCTGTGTGTTGAATATTGGGGGTTAGTTTTAATTTGGGGCATCCTCATAGGGGGAAAACGGCTGGGGTCTTAGATAAGCTTGGTGGTGTAGAGGGTGGGCCTTGGTTGGACTGGGGGGTCTGATTGGAAATGTCTTTGAGGGGTGGGCGTTGGGTTGGGGCTAGGACTTTCTGACCTTGGTAACTCTTCTTTTGGGCTGTTTTAGCCTTTTGTGCTTGTTGTTTGGCTAGCTTAGCAGAATGGGCATTGCAAACCATGTCTTGAAGGTTAAGTCGTGAGGGGGTTTGGGCTCCATTTTGGGCTTGTGAAGACGAGGTGGGATCAATGGAAAATGGGTTGGCTAAGGGTGCAAACCTATTGACTGGCCCAGAACGAGAAGGGCTGGGAGAGTTACCTGGGTTCACGTTTGGTGGATACTGTCTCATCGGCCTTCTGGTCCTCGGGGGAACCACCATTCATTCACCGACAGCCGGTTTTCGTGAAGTGGGAGGTGGAGGTCTGGGAGCCCCTTGCTCTTGAGTTGTTTGTGCGGTCGGGGTTTCCGGGGGGTTTATGTTTGCGCTACCCTCCGTCGCTCTCTTATGTGGGCATCGTTCCTGCTCATGCCCAGCTTGTCCACACTCAAAGCATATCATCGGAGCCCCTCATAAACCACTTTAAAGGAGTCCTCGTCCACTTTGACAATCCCTTTTAGTGGCTTGGTCAGATCTATAGCTATAGCGACCTTTGCAAACTGTCCTCTCTCTGTCTTTAATGTATGTTCATCTACCTTAATAGTTTGGCCTACCATGCTTCCAAGCCCCTGTAGAATGCGCGGGTGATAGCGATCCACGGGTATCCTTGGGAACCTCACCCAAACAACTGCTTTGTCCACAGTACCCTCCGTAGCTCTGAAGTTTGCTGACCATGGCTGCACTGATAGGGCACTGTCGAAGATCGTCCAGGGCCCATCTAGAGTAGCATGGAGCATGTCATCTCTGTCCAAGAACCGAACTATGAAAAAGTTGTTCTCCAGGTCAATGAGGAGAAAGGGCCCTTTAGGCTTCCATAGCTATTGGATCTTGTCCTTGAGGACCTTATAGCCTATGGATCTGCCAATTAACTTCACGATTACCACATTCTCCCACGGTTTGCGCAATCTGGACTTAAAGGCATCACTAAGCATCATCCTTGGTCCCTCGTCATCCTCACAGAAGACGATATCTCCTTCCTCCACCTCTGGTGGGTCATCATCCTCCCAAGCCTCATCTTGCTTCACATCTCCCTGGTCTACCGTAAGCATGGCCATGTACGATGTTTTTGGGTCTTTCATGGGGGTATCGTGCTTCTCTCCAGAGGGAACCTCAGGGTCCTTCCTCTTTACCTTCTTATTGCTTCTGTCACATTCCCTGTGTTCAGAGTCACCAGCGGTTGCCTCCGGGAGTTGTTCGGTGCTCGAAGCTGTTGGGGGTGCCGTCATTGCAGTCTCTTTTGATCGAGTTTTTAGTGAGTGGTTCTTAGTTTTGCCTATTCTTTTGTATAACTATGATATATTCTTAACATGAGATGTTATTTTTATCTTGGAGAAAAAAAAAAGTGTCAATGAACCATCTCAACCTAAAATATGGGCTGACCAATGAAGAATCATGAATCATTTTATACTCTAATATACC
The DNA here is from genome assembly GCA_028386065.3 of Turnera subulata. Classification (NCBI taxonomy): domain Eukaryota; kingdom Viridiplantae; phylum Streptophyta; class Magnoliopsida; order Malpighiales; family Passifloraceae; genus Turnera; species Turnera subulata. The sequence goes on from JAKUCV010005258.1 coordinate 65,335, forward strand.
TTTCCTTTTAAGTAGAAATCCTTTCAGTTTGAAATTTACATAAGCCCAAACATACATTTTTGCTTCAAAAAAAAAAGAATCAATAAAAGAATAGGATTCAAAGATTCAAAGATCTTATTTTACTATTTAATGGCTTTGCTATCATATTGATAGACAGTAATTTTATACACTAAAAAATGTTTGTATTTTCCTCCACATGTATACTCTTGTCAAGTAATATCATTAGTTCACAACTTGTTTTACCCATTGATGACAAATTAATAATAAGACGATAATTGGCCATGATATTTCAAATAATTAGTCATGATACAATGCAGGTTTTTTCTTTAAAAACATAGGGTAAAGTAAGCACTAAGCAACACTCCCAACCACAAAATAAATTGGAGAGGGGTATGAGCATGAGACCAAAATCAAGTGGTGGAGAGGAAGTGGCCGTTATCTGTGACCGTTAGGAAAGTGACACCCACCTCTTTTTTGGGGCAACGGCTATATATCTTTTTATTTGCTCCGTCACAAACGGCTATGTTAGTATGTGTTCAATTCAATTTTTATGAGCTGGATTTGTATATTTGTTGATTAAATTTCTGCCCATTTCTACAATATCTGTCATCACATTTTACTATCCATAAATTTTGTGCTGTAAAAAAAAAAAAATCTGGGGGTTAACCGGGTGAGTACTCTTTTTCTTTTGGTTTTGGAATTAAAAAATCGAGTAGGTGCACTGCCCATAAATGACACATACTGGGACCAAAATGGGACTTTATTAAGGATTGGCTTTGCAACCACAATGTGTAAGAGGGTGGGCAGTCATTATGATTATTTACCTTTTCTTTTTCCTCTATTTGGGGGCATGGAGAACAGTTGATTATCCACTCTATAATAAAGAGAGAACATTTTAATTGTGGAGGTCATGGAAAGAATTTGAATAAAAAAGAAACTTGGATATGATAAAGGACGACAAGAGAAAAAGTTTAAAAGGTTTACGAGAGAGAAAAAGGTCCTACCGGGAGTCGAACCCAGGTCGCTGGATTCAAAGTCCAGAGTGCTAACCACTACACCATAGAACCGTTTTTGATGTTTTATTTGCATTTCTGGGAATAGATCACTTATTGCTGAAAATGCCAGTGCAGAAGAGAAATCAATTTCTTTGCTAATAAAGTGCCTATTACTTGAAGCTTATATATATATATATATATATAAAAGAATACTGGTTAAAGGATTTTTATGGCTGTCCAATTAAAACTCAAAAGTACCATAACATCGTCAAACATTCTCTGAATCTATGGAACTGCTTCAATTAATTTTTTTTGTTCTTTTGCCATATGCACTCAAATCTCAATCAAAATGGATAGGGTTATATTATATCCCTATCACAATTTAATTTTAAGTAGGGGGGCTAACCCAACACCATTAAAGAAAACAATAAAATTGGGACCACATGCTTTCCCTTGTTATTTCTGTTTTTCCCTCTCTCTCTCTCTCTTATTAGCCCACAAATTTAATTTCCACCCTGTGCTTTCATTTTTCTTTTGATCATTAACCCATAATATCTCAAACAACAGTGGCAGCACTATAATCTGTAGCTCATCAAAATAAGAATAATCTCTTTCAAGCCATCTTAATTAATAATAAAATTGGTGTAGGAATAATTGCTTGTCATAGGACCCATATTTCTATGCCCTCTCTCAGCCTCATGATCCTTTCTTGAATCCTTTGGTTCTGGTCCAGGCACAAAATTTGGTCTTCCTGTTTAGCCTTTTTGTGAAAAAGGAGGAGGAGTAGCCTATGATGCAATTGCTAGACAACTCATACTCATGGGATGCCCTTCTGGTTCTGTGCCGTAGCCTCCTCCTTTCACATGCAGCCCTAACCCCACCATGCAGCTCCTGCTTTCCCCCTAGGGCCCCCCCTCAAATGCCAACCATATGTGACATTACATGTATATAGCGATATATGCATCACAAAATTAAAACCACAAACACCTAAGAATGGGAAAAAAGTATAGAGACAAAAACAGAAACCCTAAAACCTGGAGTTAACCTGAGTCACAGATCATTGTACACAACCTCCCAAGAAACCATATCAATATCCAACCGTCAAAACCTCCATTGCAAGGACACGTGGCGTCCATCTGATGTCACTTTCCTGTTGTTTTCTCCTTGTCTATGTAAGCATAAACAGAAATGAACTAATAAACAGTGTGGCACCAAGTGGTCCTGTGTATGTTGCATGACTACAATTTCAAGATGATGTGCCATTGACATCAAGAAAAAAAAACAGAATGTGATCTTTGCTTGAATATCTTTAATTACACTGATTTACTGAAAAAAAAAAAATTGAGTTCACTTCTGGGGGTGAGTTTGGTTACACAGAAAGAAGAATTGTGTTGAAAAGGATAGTTTTTTATATTTTTTTTGGGCTCGAAATTGAGAGAGGTGGAAAATACCTTGGCAGTATATCTTTTTTTTTTTGATAAAACAATATATCTTTTTTAGCAAAAGGAATATTTTATGGTGGACAAGCAAGATACATACAAGATAAGAGTATCTTTATTGGGAATATTATGAACTGGCTCCTTTCTTGATTGGTAATAATCAGCCAAAGGCTCAATCATGTCGTGTAAGGAAAATGGAGCTGTCTGTATCTTCACTCAATCCTTGCGAAGGATACACAAACATGGACTAAGATACGTCCTTAGAAGTGATTTTTTTTTTTTTTTCTCTCTGGTTGTGAAAGATAAAAGCAAATATTTAATCTACACTCTGTGGACGTTTAAAATGAGGGATTAATTAAAAACTTTAGTATTTCATGAGCATTTCGCAGTTTCAGAGTTGAGCTAATTATACATGCAGAGTAGAGAGTGGGCTAAGTTGCTCACTAATTACGTGAAACTTATGTAGAAAAAGACTGTATTGCACTCACCTCATTATGATTAGTGAGTAAATTTTTAGCCTAACTTCTAGAAAATGATGCTTATTGCTTAGTATGAAAGAAAGAGTCTAAACATGATTGTGTTGGCTATCTTACGCTTGAAAGCAAAGTATATTTGAGTTCACAAATAACTTTACAGTCAAATAAACAAGTTATTTATCTAAAGCAGGATGTTTCCATGTCCAAGTTCATTGTTCTCCTCCGAACACTCGGTGGGTTAAAGTGAATTCCGATGATGCTGTTCAAAGATCGGAGATGAAAGCGGCCGCTGATGAATTGTTGCGTGACCATCATGGACAATGGCTAGCAGGTTTTTGCTTTAACATTGGAAGTTGCTCTCCCATCATTCCAGAACTTTGGGGGTTATTTCTGGGCTTAATCAAGGGCTAGGTTGAAGTTGATGCCTCCTGAGTCGTGGCCTATCATCCACCAGCAAGAGGTACATTGCCGCCGCAATGCTGCTCTCTTACGTGCTGTCCAAGACCTTCTCCGACGAGATTGGCAAATCAGTCTCAGGGAAGCTAATCCATGTGCTGATTGTTTAGCCTTTTCTTTCCCATCAGGGATATCCCATTTACTCCAACCCCTCAGAGAATGTATTACTATTCTTGCCAATGATGTAGCTGGAACTAGTTTCCCATGACTGCAGTTTTCAACGAAATAGATGAATGACCAAATCACATTCTGATTGAAAAGAATAATAATGATAAAGAACTTACTGATCAGACTTAGATGAGACACTGGCCTACGAGGCTAACGCATTTTATCACAGTTAAAAGGAGAAGAGTACCAAAATCTTGCCACAAAACTGGAAAGATAGATTTCTTATTTCACTTTTCTTTTTTGAACGATGGCATGAAGACACTACTGTTAGCTGATAATTAGCCCAATGTTAACAGAAAGCGCACGAGGATATCATACAGCATTTCCACGTGATGCTAAGCTTGACAGGCTGGTCCTTCACCAGCTTCCCAAGAGGGCTATCGAATTAACTACAGAACACTACGGATTAAATTTACAAGAACTAATTTTTTCTAGTCCAACAACTCTTCACTTTGTTGCAGATGGACATGAGGGCAAGGTCTTTCTGGCAATCCTTGTGTCCATAGAATCTTGAGATCCCCTCGCTTCCTTCCCAGTGTTAGGAAAGTTCCTGCATCAATAAGCCAAATATTTGTATCAGGTACAATTTCAGGCATCAAGCCATCTTCCATCTTCACTTCTTTTCTTTCTATATTGGATTTCTGCAAAGTGATTACCTAAGGTAAATGGTACAATGTAGAGCAGTGCCGGTTGGCCATGGCCATCCATCAAGTTCAGTGCCACATATGTGATGAGAAGACCTGAGTTCAGGAATTAATCAGTTTGAAATCAGTGCCATCCGAAAGTTTCAGGGTATATGAACATGATGGCAACAGAAAAATGCTACACAACAAAGTCTAATTATCATCATGTTTTCAGTTCTGAACTTGTTATAACCCTAATCATCCACAATTCAATAATGCTATTAATAGAAGATTCCTCACCTAATCCATATGCTAACATTGCCCATAGGAAGTATCCAGCACGCAGACTCTTGTTCGCCAACCAATCATACCTGCAAACATGGTATTTAAGAAATCAATTTTAGCAGACAATGATGGAGTACAAAGTTGCATCCACTCTACAGCTGCTCTCGATTGAAAATGCGAAATACTGGTATCACTTCTTTTGAAATGTAGAGAAATGACTGCAGCGTCCGGCATTTTTTACTGCAACCTATCATGCCTCCTTGGTGTATGTATGTATGTGTGTCTATGCATGTAATTAGAACAGCATGGATTGGAGGTCGACAACTGAGAAAACTTACGTACTTTGACTGGGAAAAAGAACAGGAACTTAATGGTCTTCAACCTTTTTTTCTTTTGAAGGTTTACCACGAATATAAAGCTAATGTAGTAACAGAATTCTTATATATGAAGAAATACCAGAGAAAATGTGCAAACCTAAGAGAAAATGCTATCACCAATCCAGGTAAAAGAATGTCACCAAAGCCAATGATGCTGTAACCACCCCAAGGATCAAACATCCGCGGAATCTTTAAGAGCATGGGGATACCATCTTCTCCACTCCTGTCGCCGCGAGCTACCTATGGAAAAACATAAAACTAGGGTTATATTTCAGCAGTTGGAGCCTCCTGTTATTAGAAGTCAGCACACTGTGATATTAAGATTAGCAGGACTACTTATTCTAAAAAAAGAAGAGGAAGGAGAGAAGAGACAGAGCGTAAAGAAAAGGCCACAAAAAAGAGGAGAAGAAGGTTAGCAGGACTACTTACCACAATCATGACGCTTTCATGGAACAACTTCTTGGAAACAAATACCCAAAAGATATCATACAAAAATGCACAACTGAGAAGAACCGTACCCACCTGATTCACCAATCACTTCAAATTAGTAACAATAGGTAGTCAATAGGGAATTCTTATTATTATTAAGACAAAAAGCAATTATAATTAGATCGCATAAAGTAGCTCTTTGTACACACAAGAAATTTGAAGTAAAAAAAATACTGTGACCCACTCAAATAAACCAAGTTAGAAAGATGATAACCAATTTAGTAAGGATGCCACACAAATAAAAAATTTAAACAAAAAACTGTGCCAAAGGCAGTTAAAAAGTAAAAGCACTGACATGCAACACTATCTCCACTGATATACGGGTGAGCTAACCGGTACTGTGGTCAATGGCTTTGTGGCTTATGGGACTTTAAGGCTTGAAGGGGCTAAAAGGTCCGAGATTGAAATCTGGGTAAAGCAAACTTTGTGGGCTTAGGCATTAATTTTCGTCATATAACAGCATTCAGGGATGAGACTCACCTCTTACTATGTTTCATACTTATGACAAGACTAAGAAAATGTGAAAGACACCTTTTCATGCATGCAGTGGCATGCTTATATGCATAAATACATACCAGGACATAGCCATGACAGATAAAACTTAATAGCTCACTATTCTGAGCCCAGACATCTTTTTTTCTCAATTTTTTCACGCAGCTGACACATATGCAACTCTTTGATACTACCCCGAGTCGCAAAATACCTAGAAACTGGCAGTTTTCATCAGCCACTAGAATAAAAAGACTATCTAAGAGTCTAAACGGGAGGACATGTTTAATTATTATCGAAAGAGCCCAGAACAGGCAACCAAATAACTGAAAATTTCTAGGCTTTACTCTCGGCAGAAGTTATTTTAAACAAAGATTTCCTGGAGGACCTCTTGATTTCTTCCTCCCCAAATTCTCACTGGTAATGGCATTTCTTACTTGTCTCAGTGAAGATAAATCATTCAGCTAGAAATTGTTACCTTTAGGTTAGGTACATGGACGACTTGCAGAACAGTGATTATCAGTGCAATTCCCTGATTCAAGGAAAAAAGAAAAGATCATCAATTGAATTTTACAATGTAACTAACATGACCTATCCATCCAAAAATGATACACATAAGAAAAGTTGTTAAAGCTTCTTGTTGCCCAAAATCATAAAAATAATGCTCACCAGCGAATTAGTCAAAAATAAAATGGAGGGGATAATAATAGGCACCAGCAGGAAAAAGATTTCAACAAAATGTATTAAACAAAAGAGGCAACTCTCCACGAGAGGATGGATAATCAGGAAAGAGGCTATGAAAATGTATCCTTACAAGTATATCTTGGCCTATCCAGGCGTATGAGACATTGCGTTTAACAACCCAAAGAATAGCAAACGCCATGCAGAATGGAGAAACAGCCAGTGTAAGGTGTGAGACAGCTCCAAATAGAGGAACTTTAATATATGATTCTGCAGCCTGCTTGAACCACCTGTGCAAGCTTATAACATTAAAAGTCAGACATCAGCCATCACTTTCCTTGATTACAGTGAAAGAGCAATAAAGCAATAGAAAATGTTGATTAAAGACATTCAAACTGGTGAGCATAGGCAAATGCAAGCATCAAGAAGCAGGATAGCCCAAAATTCTTCATGGACCACATACAGATATGTTACCATCTCACTGCAAAGCTTTTCCAGACCCTAAAGCCCAATGGAGCTTTTTTCCGGTTATTGGACATGGATTATGGTAGGTCATTTTAAAAAAGTCAACTAAAAATATCTGATTGCTTTTATTGAACAATCCATTTATGCACAAAGAATATGGATAATAGGACATCAGAATTAGAACATATTAGGGCAATTATGTAGCAATTTTAAGACCAGCTTATTGAAAGGTTTTGGAATCAAAAGATGTACTCCAATAAGTTGGGAACTATAAAAATGCACTCCAAGCATGGGATGCTATCAGTCTATTGAGACAGCAGAAGTTTCAGTTTCATTTAAGTAGCGGTTATAAGAAACTTGAGCAATGTAAGAGGTACAATTTGAACAGCCAACAAAAAGGTTGTCCACAAATTGGGAAAGTGCACATACTGAAATAGCACATCTATGACCACACCTAAGTGAGCTCAATCAAAAATTACTAACAATCCAGAATTGTTCCCTTTTACTTACTTTTTTGACATGATAAAGGTATAGATCCCCAAAAAGATAGATAATCATACCTTGATAGCAATGCAACCAGACAAGTTTGCAAGCCCTTCAGAAACAAGAAAGCACTACTGTTAAAAAACTATACAAGAGATGCTGGAAAAAATTGATGATTAGATGTTTGCATTCTCATGCCCCAACCTGATCTTTACAGGAGACTAAGCAGAAGTATGCATGGAAACCATGCAAGGAAGCATATAACCAAGAAAGTGCATCTGCTTGAATGATAAGAGAAAAGTTATACCTCTGCACCACCAATGCAGAAAAGGACTGCCAAAAGCTCAATGAACCATGATGACATGAGTTTGTAGAGTATGACCAAGAAGCACGAAGCAACGACAATAAATAACACAGCAGATGTTATGTTGATGTCCACAATGCCACTAAAACCAACAGCTTTGTCATTTGGAGTTTCATCTGCTGCATCCTACAGAAAATGAAAGAGATATAAGTCACTAATTACATATGGGTAGAAACAAAAACAATATTGCTACAGAAAAAAACCATTAACCCGACTCTTTCTTGCAGACATAGACAGAAGATCACCTTCAATAGCTTGTCGTGTTCAATAGCTGCTTCTCTGGCACTCCACGCAGACCAAAAAGAAGCACACAATATTGTACCAACTGCCATCAACCACAAAAACACTTCGGCTATATCAACTAATGGCCTCCTTGGAGAGTAGAGCTGCACAGAAACTGCAAGCAAACAACTATTTTTAGATGGGCCACGCATGTTGGAGAAAAAGCAGAGATTTGTTACATGGCAAAGTGAATGCCTAAACTCAAGAAGAAATATAAGGAAGAACACTAATTAAAAAAGGGAACAAATATTATTTCATATCCTGTCCACCAAAGTATAAACCATGACATCATATCCTCTTTACATTTTACCCTCATGCAGAACATAGAATTGATTACCTGATGCATTGCTCAATAGCATTTTCTCTAAGCTTGAACCAGCATCCTGTGGAAGCATGACAGCAGGAATCTGTATGTCCAGGTCCGTCTCGTTTGGCTCACAAACCATCTTGTAAAGTTCTGTTGAGAAAAAAACGAAAAAACCTTACTGGAGAACAAGGTGGCAAACACTGACAGTAGACCCACTATAAGTAATATCATTGTTATCACCAAGTTAAGCATTTACAACGGACAATCATAGCTAAATGCAGGATGAGTTTCTCAACCTGCCATGACATGAAAAGTGGTGACATGGTAAATGAAATTATATCGCTTAGGTCAGGTGGAACAAGAAGCACAAGTGATGAGTTCATAATCATCAAAAAACTATTAAAGTCAAAGACAAAACTCGGTAGGAGGATGATACATCCAGCTATTTCAAATTCCATACTTCAGGCACTCAAGAAGCACCAGCTATCCCAGATTCTACAGTATATTAGGCACTAAAGAAGCACCAATTGCATGTATGATGCTAGCTTATGTACGTATGTTGACACAGAAAAGCGTACAATAAATGGACAAATTTATGAATGGTAGAAGAGACAAAAGGGTTGTTTACTAGAACTGAAAGGAGGAGGTTTCAGAAGGTTTATTCATGCACAATATAGACCTTCCAATGCATCATTCTAGAAGTGATTGCACTTAAGTAGAAATGATACAGGGGAGAACGAGGGCAGAGATAGCATGGTCAAAGTTACAACATAAAAAATTGGCATGCACTCCTCTCGCAAAGAAAATGGCTCCAATGTAGCAGAAAAAGAAAAGGAGACATACACATGACCAGGACATGCTAGGATTATGATTCAGTTGAACTGACTTAACACTGTAACAAACGGGGAAAGCACAATTCTCTAAGGTAGCTACAGAATATCATTTGTCTCCATTACTCTTAAAATACTAATTAATCACACTCCTAACAAGAAAGCACAGGAACTATAATAATTACCTTTCTGGTTATTTATAATGAGCACAGCTGAAGCATTGGCAGCCTCTGCGTTATTTACTTTTACTGTAAATTTGCAGTGGCCTCGATCAACCATGAGCACATCTCTGGAAAACTGACAAAGTGAAACATTTTAGCTTCGATAAACCTCCATGATGCGAAGTATGATGCGTTGTAAATAGGAGAAACCTTTTTCTTTGGTGCAGTGCAACAATCTCGAGGGTCTGAAAGGGAAAGGCGATCTTGGTTTGCATTTTTCTCCTTTGACACAATAGGGGGGCCAAATCTAGCACCAACACCCACAAATTCAGCATCCTCCACCCCATTAACCCACGTTTGAACTTTTACCTAGAAAAGTATGCACAAGATGCATAAATGACATGAAACAACAAACTGGGATTAAACCTAACCAATGCAATTTACAATGAACAAGACAATAACCGGCGGCTTGAAAATGGAGGAAAATGATTCTAACTATCCATGAAAGCTCATAAATGTGTGATATTTGACACAAATTCAGAATCCAAAAGAGGAAGAAACTGAGAGAAACCAGAATAGCAGGTAAGGAAAGAAATTTGACCGTTTGCTATATACATGACTACATACACATGTTCTTAGAATCGAAAAGGTAAGTCCATAAAGATTTCAGCTTTAAGAACCCAGTGAACATTAGAACCCAAAAATTGAAACTTTTCAAGTTGCCAAGTACCAAGCTACAATCTTTCAAGTGTTCATCACTGTACCAAATTACAAGACATTGACACACTCCAGGTAAATAAGTTACCAATCACCGTATAACAAGCACAAAAGAAACAAATTAGAGACAACCAAAGCTAAAAACAACCAAGACCCAGATGATCACAACAGAAATTAACTAAACAATAGGTGGGTGGGGAAACAGAGGAAGGGAGAGAATCAAAACTTGGAGATGACTACCAAAATGAAGTCGTTCTCGCAACCAGGCTGCTTTGGAGCTAAATCATCATCATGGACGATGTCCCCTGCAGTCACAGATGATGGGTGACAGACAAGTGAGATCACAGCTGCTATGGAGATCACCAAGTTGAGCTTCCGCAAATCCATGGAGTGGCAAAGACTCCTCTTTGTTTTGTATTTTCAGGTACCCTTTGGCTTTGTATTGCAGGGCAATACTACAAGATTTGGAGAAAGAGAGAGAGAGACAGGCATTTGTCCTTTGTTTTTGTGTTTCAGTTCTCTGTTCTTTGTTTTATTGTAATAAAATAATCTCTCTTCTTAAAAGTTTAGCAGATCCTTTTTCTGTTTTAAATAACGCCACAGTTCTTTCATTTTATTTTTTTTTTCATTACTAGGATAGTATTTATATATCTTGTTTCTAGAACGTCACTCACCTGCATTAAATTTTCCTACATTTTATAATCCCATAAAATAAGCCACTTTGACTCTTTAAAACTTGTAGAATGGATTAATTCAAAAACCGATCTACTTGAATGAATGATTCTTTGGATGCTATATAGCATGTCTTATATTTAATTCAACTTTCCTTAAAATTTAGAGAATCAACCATTTCAGATTCTAATATATTTCGGAAGCCTAGGAACTACCTAATTACATTTTTCTAATATTTAAAGGTTTGCTCCCAAATATATATATATATATATATATATATATAAAAGTAGTAGCAACACAGATATATTTTTCAACTTTGTAACTATCTATTTGTACATTTTGTAGTGAGATTAACACGTCTGAGCCTTGGTTATTTACTTATTTATCATTCTTAGGATTGTAGTAACATTGATAATTTCTTCTTCTTTTCCTTTCTTTTTTTTTTTTTTTTTTTGGGAAGAAAGATTATGCCTCACGGGCTTCTATTGAGTAGACCTAAGTACAATCAAAGGATATAGGGAAGTTAGTTCCCGTTACATCAGCATCCAAATGTTTCAAGAGAGCATCAGGGGGAGATTGCAAGAGTTGAGGTCCCCTATCCAAAGAAAAAGCTAGATGCGCTAATGCCGTAGCACTATGATTAGCTGCGCTATTAATATGCAGCAGTTTAATATACCAGTTGCGGCTGATCATCCTCCTGACGTCCACAACTAAAGTGGGTAGAAACTGCAGATGCGCGTCCTCGTGCGTTAACAGATCAACAAGCACTTGAGAATCCACTTCTGCCTCCAGCCATTTAAAACCCAAATTCCAGGCCAGGTCAAGCATAGTTTTTAGTCCCCAAAGTTCAGCCTGTAGTAGAGAGCAGATGCCTATATTAAAACACATACCTCCTAACCATTCCCCGGAAGCCCCCCTGATTAGTCCCCCAGCAGTGGCAAGGCCGGACAGAGAGTGAGAGGTCCCCTTCGAGTTTACCTTAACCATGTGCAAAGGAGGAGCTGACCACCGTACCAAAGAGGGTGCGCCTGAATCATATCTCCAAGGCTTTAGTGGATCGTGGTCTGCCGCCCAGTTACACTCACGGGCTTTAGTCAAAACCAACAGCCCCGGGTTGCGAATTCTGGTTGGAGTCTCGGAGAAGACGAACTCGTTCCTCCATTGCCATAGGAGATAGCCTGCCACGACGAAGACCTGATTCCAGGCCAAGGTGTTGTCCACCAGCAATTGGTCCTGGAGATTGCTTAGGACCCATAACTGTAAAGAAGCAGGTTCAAGGCTTGAAGTGACTCGGTTACCTTTCAGAGACCTCCAGAGCCCTCTTGCGAGAGGGCAATCCCTCATAATGTGCAAGATAGTTTCCAACTGATGGGTGCATCTGGGGCATGCGCCGTCCATGGTCATACCACGTCGTGCGCGTTGTTGATTAGACAGCAATTTCCCTTGAACCAATAGCCATAGGAAGCTTCTATATCTTTGGGGACCCTCCCAGCGCCAAACCAAATCCCATGCTTTGGTAGGCTCGGGCCAGGAGCCTTCCTCCAAGGACTTGTAGGCAGAGTTGGTGGTGAAATTCCCCTTGGTTGAAAGAGCCCAGCTAACGCGGTCCAACCCTTTGTTAGTATCGGGGCAGGCAATGGCCTGGATTTCTTGCAGACAAAGGTCGGGGAGTAGGCGTCTGAGTCTCGCCCAGTCCCAACCACCACCTGGTCGTGTAAAGTTTATCACAGGGTCTGCCAATTGATCTTCAGTAGCCGGCAGGCGAAGTGGGTTAATAAAAGGGCCACTGGGGGTCCATTTATCTAACCAAAATCGCACTGTGCATCCATCCCCTATTCTCCAGATCAGGCCCTCATGAATAGCCGGCCAAACATCGCAGATTGCGCGCCACGCATGGGACCCCTGTTTCTTTTTCAGCCTGGGGGAAAATAGATTTTGATCGTGTAGGTATTTGGCTTTGAACACCTGGACCCACAGACAGTCTGGTCGAGTGAGAAGGCTCCATGCAAGCTTCATAAGGAGAGCATGGTTACACGACCTTAATCGGCGGAGGTTGAGACCGCCACAATTCTTTGGTAATGTAATCGTCCCCCACTTCACCAAGTGAGTTTTTTTGGATGTATCCGTGGTTCCCCATATAAAGTTTCGGCAAAGTTGCTCAATACGGTCGCAAGTGGATGCCGGAATTTTTATCGTCTGCATAGTGTAAATGGGAAGGGCTGCCAGGACTGCTTGTGTGAGGGTAATACGGCCGGCTAGGGATAAATGCCTCGCTTGCCACCCGTTCAGGCGCGATTGCACCGCCTGGATAAAGTGATGGACCGTCTGACCTGAGACTCTTTCGTGAAGGAGGGGAACTCCCAAGTACTTGCCCAGGTCTGTCGATAGTTGGAACCCAAAGCCACGGCTCAAATTCCTGGCCAAGGCTGCTGGAACATTCTTCGAGCAGAAAATTTTTGTTTTTGAGGGGCTCACTTTCTGGCCTGAGTAGGAGCAAAATGAGTTAAGGCAAGCCGAGATAACTTCAACTTGATCGATGCTAGCCTCAGCAAATAAGACGAGATCATCTGCAAAGAATACATGAGATAGGGGAGGTCCATTACGGCTGAGAAGAATCGGTTTCCAAGCACCGTCTTGCACTGCTTTGGTGATTAGCTGGCTCAACTTCTCCATGCACAGGACGAAGAGGTAGGGAGCTATAGGGTCTCCCTGCCTAAGGCCTCGTGACGGAGAAAAAGCCTCAGAAAGGTCGCCATTCCAGTTTACGCGAATGCGGCTGGTTGTAAGACAAGCCATCACCGCCTCCACCATTTTGCTTGGGAACCCAGCATCTTCCAGGGTATTCCGAATGAAAGCCCATCTGAGCCTATCGTAGGCTTTCTCGAGGTCCACTTTGATGGCGATGAAACCATTGTTGCCTTTCTTCCTCTACATGACATGGATGACCTCTTGAACCAGTATAATATTGTCAGTTATGAATCTTCCAGGGACAAAACTGGCTTGTGTGTGGGAAATAAGGCCATTAAGGGTGTTCTTCATCCTGTTCGCTAGGATCTTCGAGGCTACTTTGTATGAGACGTTGCAGAGCCCGATTGGGCGAAATTGAGAGATCGAGTGGGGAGAAACCACCTTAGGTAGAAGGGTCAAAGTAGTATCATTCACACCCTCCTCCCAAGTTAGAGATTCAAAGAATCCGGTAATCAGTTTACAAAAGCAGTTCCCAATGGTTGGCCAGTGCTTCTGGAGGAAAAGAGCATGCATTCCATCAGGCCCTGGGGCTTTGAGGGGGCCAATCTGAAATAAAGTACTTCTGACTTCTTCCTCAGAAATTGGGCTTTCTAGCCCAGTGAGAACATGCTGGGAGAGGGGTGCAAAGCAGCCTTGGAGGGGCATGTGAGCCTGGTGGGGGTGATCATCGGTGTAAAGTGAGCGGTAAAAGCTCACGGCCAGCTGTTTAAGGGTGTCAGGTTCGGTTTGCCAGTGACCATTTTCATCTCTTAAAGCCATGATCTTGCCTCGTCTCTTCCGAATTTGGGTTGTAGAATGAAAATAGGCCGTATTACGGTCGCCCCATTTTAACCACTGGCATCTAGAGCGTTGACACCACTCAAGTTCTTCTTGGGCCAAGACTCTGTCTAATTCACATCTGAGTTCCAGCTCCAAGGCTGAAAGGAAGGACGAAGGCTTTTTATCAAGATAGTCCTGAATGCCCTGCAGCCTAGCAAGAAGTTTACGCTTCCTTGTTGCCGTACTTCCGTAGACTTGCTTCTGCCATATTAGGAGTTTATCGGAGAACCCTTGTAACGTGTTCGTCCAACTCGGTCCCCCACTCCAATTCTGCTGTACAAAGTGCTCAAATTCCTCATGCATCATCCAAGCAGCTTGGAAAAAGAAGCGCCGTGGAGCCGGGGATACATCCACCCCCCTTTCTGGGAAAATAAGCAGGGGACGATGATCCGAGTTTAAGAAGGGTAGATGGAAGATGCTGGCCTCTGAAAAGGAATCCGTCCAGTTTGAATTGCCTAAGGCTCTGTCTAGTCTCTTCATGAGGGTGCCCCTCCGCCAGGTGAAGGAGGGACCCGAGAACCCCAGGTCGATGAGGCCCGAGTTGTGTAGACAATCCTGGAAAGCCCGTGTGCTATAGGAGGGTGATCTCCTAGGTCGTGAAGACTCTTCCGGGTTCAAAATGACATTGAAGTCCCCGGCTAGCAACCAGGGGTCGGTTATGGAGGCTGCTAAAACCTCTAGATTCTGCCATAGAAATTTCCTAGGAGTCGCTTGCGGGCTCCCGTATACGGCCGTGAATAGAAAGAGCTTCCCTTCACAGCTTATCTGCATGTGTATAAATTGAGCATGATTGATCAACACCTGCACCGAAGTGAACTCTTCCCTCCATAGTATCCATATGCCGCCTGAGAAACCTCTGGCTTCCACTCGATGGGATCTTCTAAATCCCAGTTTACTTATAACTCTACCTGCACTTCTGCCACTGATCCGCGGTTCTACGATCACTACTACCATGGGTCGATATCTCTGCGTATACAGTTTAAGAGACCTTGGAAATTGGGGTTTTGCTGCCCCTTGACAGTTCCAGACAAGGACTGGGTTCATGAATGGTTTGTGGGGGGGTAGGCGGGGATACCCAATACCGGGTCTTTGCAGGTTGAAGCCTCAGGTTCCACAACCACAGGACTCATATCCTCATCCATACTTGTATTTTGTTCCTCTTCAGTAATCGGGCCGAGGGGGCGTCTTTTCCCATTTCTCTTGAACCTGGGCAGCTGGCCTTTCTTGAGAGTCAAGCCCCATCTGGCCTCCGGAGTACCCGAGGAGGGGCTGGGGGGGTCATCATCCGGTTGGTTGAGGTCAGGTGGTTTTGCTTTAGAGCGGGTTCGGGTGAGGGGGGAATGGTTGTTGGCGTGTGTGGAGGGCAAGGTACGGCTGGTCTCCGCGATTGATTCCACCTCCGCTGGTGAGAGCACAGCGTTGAGGGGGGTGGAGACAGCCGGGATTGCAGTATGTTGGGGCATGGCTCTGGGTAGTTTAGAGGCAGGGTGGGTAGGCATATGGTTAACATTTTGGTTGGTAGGGTGTGGAGTCGGAGGAGGCTGAGAGTGAGGCACAGGAGAGGCTGGTGTATGCGAACTGGGGGAAGTGGTCGGTGGAGTGTCCAAAGTGGGTCTGGCTAAAGAACAGGGGTTAGGGCTTTTGGGTACCCGTTGGGTTGCTGACTGGGGGCGAGGGTCGATATTGGTCACATCAGTGAGGGGCTGTCTAGGCTGGTCTTTGTGGGGGGCTGGGTTGCAGGAGGAACCAGGAGGTTGGGCCTGGAGGGTCGCTGGTTTCACTTTCCTCATGGATTTGGGTGGCTTCGGTGTCCTCTTTGTAGTAGCAGAGATCCACGGTCCCAGACCCTCAGTGACAGGTCCGTCCAGTCCTCCATCCCTATCAAGGTCTTCCCCTAAAGCAGCAAATCTGGATCCTTCCAACCCCATGTGGAGTTTCACGGGAGTCACCTGTGCAGTAGGAGGCTTGTAAGGGTTCCTACGCGGTCTAACAGGTGCTGTCATCCATGCGCCAACCCCTGGGCTAGCACCGTTTGGGGGCAGGCTTGGGTTCGCCCCTTGTGCTCCTGGCCTCACCGCTGTGCTTGTCGACGCTGGCGATTGCTCCGGCCCAACAATCGTGTTCACTAGGGGAGTAGTAGCGGTTGTATGGAGCACCGGGCAGGAAGCCATGGCATGGTCCGCTTTCCCGCAACAGAAGCAGATCGTGGGTATTCCTTCATATATAACCTTCTGATCTTTCCCGCGGAACAGAATGGTGCCTTTGAGAGGTTTGGTTAGGTCGACCTCGACCGCTATTTTGGCAAAGCGACCTCTTTGGTACTCCCTGGTTGCATGGTCTATCTTAATTGAATCTCCCACTAAATCGCCCAGTGTGTTTAGGATACTGGTGTGGTAGGTGTGAAGTGGGATATCAGGGAATCTGACCCAGACCACCGCCTTTTCGACTCTACCGGAAGTTGCACTAAAGTCTGGTCGCCATGGAAACACACATAGCGCATTGTTGAAAATGGACCAAGGACCACCCAACAAGCAATGGACATAATCTGCTTTCTTTTCAAATTTGACAACGAAAAAGTTATTTTCGAGATCAATTACCTTGAAAAGGCCAGCCGGTCGCCAAAGGGAACGTATTTTGGAAGAAAGAACTCTAAAGCTGATGTTCCTCCCCAGGAGTTTCACAATCACCGCCTGTTCCCACCTCTTCTCCAGTCTGTGTTGGAAAGCCGGTGAGAGATCCAGAGTAGGAATGCCGTCTTGGCAGCCAACTATTATGTCGCCGGGTTCAACTGCCGCTTCCTCGTCGTCTTCCAGCCACGCCGGAGCGGCCTGGTCTTCCGGTCTCCCGCCTGTTAAGATAGACTTATAGCTGAAGGGTTGTTCAATCGTGACCGTGCCCGGCTCAACCGCCATAGGACTCACCTGACCATGGCCAGAGAGGGTTTTGGGAGCGGGAGCCTCTTCCTCCTCAATGGGTTTGGTGGTGCCGCCGCCCAGGGGAGCAGTTTCCCCCATAAGTGCAAGAAGAACAAGGCTCTATGGTCCGTGGATTTAAGGGGATAGTGTGGGTAAGTGGTAAAATCAGAGCTTAAGGGCAAGGGTGTTTCCAGCGGGGGTCACATTTCCGGTGGCTGGGCACCGGAGTCGAAAATTCCTTTCTTTTTGTAAACAACACGAAAGTAATTCTTTTCCTTTCTTTTTGAAAAGTACATAATAGTTGCAAAATTATGGAGGAGAGTGGCTTGAGAAGAAGCTATCGGTTGCAGCAAATTTGTACTAGGCCCCACGAATAAATGCAGTGAGTAAGAATTGCACTAATTTGGGCCCAAGGCATAAAAGATCATTTTTCTTCCTTGGTTTTGCTAAATTTGACATGACATCTACTATTTACCTCACTTCCTTTTCTACAAGTACGGCTGTGATAGAGATATGCAAACTTGTTAGTATTTCTTCAGTAACTCAACCGAGTTGTAGACCATTTTCAATGCTGAAAATCATTGTGTAATGGAGAAACTTACTTTTTTTTTCTTTTACAGAATACTTTCATTTGCCAAAAACAAAGGTCTTTCACTTGACTTTCAATTTTGACTTATGCTTGGGCAATCTCTCTATTCAGTTGAAAATGGGCTGAATTTGAAGTAGTCCCTAGTGAAACTTTAGAATTGAAAATGTTCAGACAACTCATTTATTTCTGCCTCAACGGCTGCTTCCCCAACCAATAATATATTGTCCCATACTTTTTGCTCAATTGCTTGGAAATTTCTCTTGTATATATGCTTTGCATACTTTAAAGTTAAGTGTCACTGTCATAAAGTTTCCAAATTCTTTTCTAAATTATATAAATGAGAGAACCGGATTAGTCGGAAAAAAGCTCAGGATACCAAATGGGAAAAAAATAAAAATAAAGAAATTATTTCCAAAAAATAGAAAAAAAGTGCACTTAATTGGTTAGAATATTATTAATGACCATAATTTAAGTGACATATGCAATACCCAACTCTACAATCATTTATGCATCTTTGTCTTCAATTAAACTTCTTTTTAATGTAAACTTAGCAACATGTTACTCTACATGGCCTAATGCCCCAACAAAGCTGTGTGTGTGTGTTCAATTTATTTGTTACAAAAAAATGGACATGAAACGCGTTAAATGCCTATCTTGTTGTTTGTGGTTCGAACAAGCATGTGATAATGCTCCTATGGTTGCCATACATCTCAAATCAAAAGAATGCCAAACCCATCAATAAATGAATGAAACAAATGTCACTATGTGGAAAACAGGGAGCCAAACCCAATTCCATTTTTCTGTGCAATTGATGTGATATTAATGGGAAATTTACCGACCACTCAGCCTACAAGGTGGGACACATAAGTTTAGGTAAGGAGCTGTTTGTATTAATTGATGTGGTGGGGAGGAAGGTTGCTTTTTTGTTTTTGGTCGGGAAGGAAATATCTTTCATTAATTGATAGAGATGACTTAATCAATGTGGAGTTGGTCCAAGTGGTAAGCGATTTAGTTCCGCTCAAACG
Source organism: Turnera subulata (assembly GCA_028386065.3). Classification (NCBI taxonomy): domain Eukaryota; kingdom Viridiplantae; phylum Streptophyta; class Magnoliopsida; order Malpighiales; family Passifloraceae; genus Turnera; species Turnera subulata. Next base: position 84,190 of record JAKUCV010005258.1, read on the forward strand.
AGGTCTTGAATTCGAATCTTTGTATACGCAAAAAATTTCTATTGGAAGACTCATCCACCATACCTAGGTGCGCGATCCGGATCGAACCGAATTAATCGGGGCAAAGCTCCGGATACCGGATGAGAAAGAAAAAAAGAGATCACTTACACAACATAATTAATAATTCCCTCAACTTATATGTCTGTCAAGGGAATAAGAAAGCTATAACACGCATAATAATCTACATATCCTATCATCGGCATTAAAAGAGAACACAAAAACACATAAATAGCAGCATCCAAGATATAAAGCAAATTAGTAACTACGGTAAATGAGAATCCATACACTTAAGCTAAGCCCAGCCCATAAGCATGTAGTGGTGGAATGTGGTGGTAAGACGTGCATCTAAAGTCTAGTTTTGAGTCCAGTTAGTAGAAGAAGTATGGAAACTGTGTTGTTAATAATGCTCCACTTAATAAGGATGACGCATGGAACTATAGAAAAAATTAATCCAACAAGAGGCTAGGTTGTCTATGAACAATTATTTTGTTTGTGATAAATACATTGTTTTGAAGAAAAAATGAAAAAGGGTTATAAACAGTTACTACTATCAAAGCAACTGAAGCGTCCAACTCCAAAAAAACACACCAAGCATACATGTTCCGTTCACATTAAACAAGAAAATAAAGCACTAGTACTGTTACTTACTTTTTTAAAAAAGAATCTGTTGTCTTTATTTTTGTCGAAATCTGTTTATCTTTATTAATTTTAGAGGACACAGATATGTTATCGTGGCGGAAGTATTAAAAATTGAGCTGCAAAAACAGTCAATATCACATCCTAATCAACACTAATAGTAATATTCCCCACCAAAATTGCAGTAACACAGCTAGAGCATCTATGCATTTTTGGAGCAAAGAAAAGGCCTGCAATGGATTACCTGAACCTGAAGCAGATTGATGTAATTACATAAAAAGTATTCCAGAAGGAGGAGAGATTCTTTTGTGACAAAAAAAAAAAAAGGAGGAGAGATTCTTTGAATGAAAATGATTTGTTGGATAAGAAATCATAGCTAACGTAATAGATGTCAGCTTTTGGTTTCATTGCAGTGGATATTTTCTCCTATTAGCATCATACCTCAATATGCCTTGACCATTAGAGGTTTTAAAATTAATGACAATCATTAATATTTATTTTTTGTATGACGTGTTAAAGGCACGATCATCACTTTTCTCAAATTTTATTTTATTGTCAATATATTAATTATAGCATAAAAAATAAGATACCAATACTAGTTGTAGTGTAATGATATTTCCTTTGAATTGGATTACAAAAGGGTAATGAGAGTTGTTAGTAATTTATATAATTTTGATGTGTACCAAAAAGAAAAGAAGCACATAGAGAAAGCAATGTTAACTAAAGAAATGTTAGGAATGAAAAAGTAGAAGAATATCCTGCATTGAAAATTTAAAATATTACCAAAAGAAATTCTCCTCTAACCTGTCTATAGTTCTTTTTTTTTTTTTTGAACATGAACCTGTGTGTATAGTTCAGTGATGTTAATTTGGCTTCACTATTACTGAGGAACTACTTTTTTTAATTCTACAGGCTATGGGACTCGATCCGAGACTTTCAGCCCTGAAGGCGACCTGCTGAGGAACTACTTTGGGAATTGGAAATTGTCTTGAATTGGCATCAGTCTGCCATCAGCTGCATAATTTGAAAGGTTGATCAAGTTGTTTGGAATGTACTGTTCTGGCAAGGAGTAGCTTCCTCCTGAAAACCTGATGGCTCCTCCATTCATCCATGTACCACCGAACCTGTTGTTATTTCCAGCGAGTAGATTTTGCAGACCAACCTGGCCTGCAATGCTACTAAGGCTGCCATTGACAGGCTGGTGAAGTGGAAGTGTGAATCCACTTCCATTGAGTGCAGGAACAGTGCTTGTTTGGTTGAAGTAGCTTGGATCTCTAAAGCCTGTTGCAGCAACATTTCTGCTTCTTTCTGCTGGCCGCATTCCCTGAAAGTATGCAGTATGACTGCTTGAACCTAGTATGCCATTGAATCTTTCTGCACTAGCTGTGGCTTGATTGCCATAAACTATTGGTTGGATAGAGTTGAACAAAGATGAATCAAACCTATTGCTTGAGACTTGGGGATTCGTCAAGACGGAAGGCAATGTTAAGTACATTGAAGATGGTAACGCACTGTTGTAGGAATCAGATGGAAGATATGGGTCAATGGCTAATCCCAACTTTTCTTCTTTCCCCTTCTCCGCCGATTCCATGGACCCGGAGGCATGTGTAGAACCAACTCGACTTTCAGAGGCTGAACGGTGGTTATTTGAATCAGTAGTTCTTTTCCCTTTTGTAGCCTTGCCATTTTGAGCTGTTATGCCCAAGACAATGCCCTTTTGCCGCTGCACTTGCACATTCTGTGTAGACGAACCCGCTTGGCAGTTTGAGTTGCAATTCTCAGATGATGTCAAAGGCACAATTGCTTTGCTATAATCAACTTGTTCATCAAATGGTAGACTGAACTTGCTAGAGTCATGTGATCTGTTGACCATACCAATACTCTCTGAAGGCCCAACTTTCCAATCCTGAGACCTCAAGCAAGACCTGAACGGGTTATAGTGCTGCAGGTTAGGATTTTCCAAAGAACTCTTTTGAAGTGCTTCATTCTTTTCCTCAAGATTGGTGTGGTGCTGAAGGTGGCCACCCTCCTTGAACTTGCTTCGCTGCTGCGCTGAGCCATACTTTTCAAAGTTGTTCGGATGCTGGACTTGGGTGCTACTCTGAAAATTGTTCTGGTGCTGAACTTTTAAGTTCCCCTCACACTTATCCTGATTCTGAAACTGGACATTCTTCCCTGCTGTGCTACTTTCCCTCCTTTCTGGCTCAGAACAGTTCCCCTCCGCTGCCAATTTCTGCATTTCTTCCCTCATCCATGTTAGCAAATTCTCTCTTGAAACTTTAAGATCCTCTAACAAAGAGTGCATGTAAGTTTTAAGATCATCCAATGCAGCTTGCTCATAGATACCAGTTTTGCTCTTGGTGGCATTGACTTTCTTGCGAGGGCTTGTTTTCTTCTCTTTGTGAGACTGACTTCTCCTCCTACTTCCTCTTTGCCTTTTCCCAGCTTCTCCAGATACAACTACGCAAGAATCACCAGGATTATTGTTGTCTTCTTGCTGAAATCTACTACTATCGCTAGTTTCATCATCATCTACCGCTACCAAGCTAGAGACAACTTTGTTCTTCTTCAGAGCAGGCTCAAGAATTGACTTTGAATCACTGCTAGAAGAATCAGAGTCATTGTCCTTCCTCCTAAACTCCCACCGCTGCTGCAGTTTCACTTCCATTCCCATTTTACGGTTCCGGGACATCAGGAATCAGAATTTGCTAACTTTGGGATCAGAAAAAGAAATAGACTGAGAATGTGATAACCCAGACCTATAGGAGGCTTTAAAATCACATAATCAAAGAGCAGCTCTCATCAAATTTCAGTGAGTTCTTACAAAGTTACAAGTGCAGAGGCATTGCACTGATGCAAATTCACACAAAAACTTGGACTTAAACCCTCCAATAGATCAAGTCGATTCTTCCATCAAGTTCTGTAACTTTAATCCTGCAAAGTTAAAACAAGTTTACGAAATTTCGAGGATTACAAAAGTAGCATGGTTAACTGCCTTTTTACTTCATCTTTTAACAAGCGAGAACCAATACGTATGGAGGAGAATCTGAACAGCATTTTCAATTTCGATGGACAAAATCCCAATTCCATGAAACAAATGGACCAAAAAAGGAGGAGAATGAAAACAATTTAAATTTTTTTGTCCATTCATTTATCCTTACCGATTTCGAAGAGATTTGCAACCTTGAAAATTGTGCAAAACTATGCCAACTAGTAGTAAAATTGAGGCAAATGACTAACTATGAGCTTACCTTTGAAACAACTGTAACCGAAGTGTAAAGTTAAGAATATCAATAGATTTAAATTTTTTAACCCCTAATTTTGATTTTGATCAAGCAATGCCGGAATGCAGAAGTCAAAACAGCAATAAAAAAACTAACTAAAACTCCTACACATTTTGTGATTGAAGGACAACATCAAGGCAAAACCTTGCATACTAAACGACATTGAAACAGTATCTATTCCTTTCAAAAGTAAATTTCATAGAAGGACTACAAGAATCTAACTTCATCCAATGTTCAGAAGAAAAGGACAGAAACCATGTAAACAGCTGGTAACATATGCAACCCATCTTCTGTTGTTGATTTTCTAGCAGAGAAAAGCAATTATACAGGATGCCATAATAAGAGGAAGCCAAACAATAAAAAACCAGACCATGATTTCACATCGCAGTCAAGAAACAAACATCAAAGCACCATAACCAAATAGCAAGAAAAGGAGTAGAGAAAGCAAACATTAAGGGATAGGGTAAAGATCAAAACTTTTTATCTAAAACGATACATCTCCAGCACCACTTTTAAATTTCATATAGAAAAAGCAGTACCATAGTGAAAGTTTTCCAGATGAACATAGACAGAGACATAGTACACTCACCTTATATCAATGGAAGATGAGAAGCTTTGGTTCCAAGCCAAAAGAAAATCTTCCCCTACACCAACCAAACACCAACCTCCAAGTCCATTTCTCCACTTTGAACTGTTGCTGCCCTTCACTATACATTTATATCTCCACTCTCTCCCTTTAAAAGGAAGGAAAAGATATGTTTTTGGCTGTCTCTGCAGTTTTTCCATCTGCACACTCTGTGTGTGTTTCTTTTTTGCTGTTTATGGAAGATGAGTCAGTGAGTTGGGTGGGTAGTGGCAGGGAGAGTTATGGGGTGGCTTTAAATTTTAAACCCATTTTGTTAATATTAGCTGGATAATCAAAGTGTTCAGATTTTTTTTCATTAGGGAATAGGTTCTTTTAATTGGCTCAGAATTTGGGAAGGCCTAGTATTTACACCAAACTCATGTGTCCTTTCTTGTGTTTAAGCTCTTAACTCCTAATACAATGACAATTTGGGCACTGTCAATGGTTACAGCTGGAGGATTAACTTTTTCTCTAAGTAAAGATGAAATTTGGATAACTTGTCATTTCTGGACAATATGATTTATTGCAGACAGACACAAAGGGCATGAGAATCGCAACTTTGACTCTGGTGCCATCAGGTTATAAATGGTTAGTTTGGACCAAATCAAGCTTTCATGTCCTTTTACCCTTTGGAGGAAAAAAAAAAAAAAAACAATCAAAGAAAAGGACTTTATTATGATGCGTAATATCGGATATCGGTTAAAAAGAGAAGAAAATCAGATGTGGCAGATTGGAAATGCAAATATGGGAAGTGCACTTTATTCATCTTAACCTGTCACAAAACGAATCTATAGGGGTTTTTTTGGGCATTAAAAAACTTATCGGTGGCGTTAGCATTAGACTCACCAAGACACAGTATTTATCTTGACTGGCTCCACACCAAAGTTGTCAATAAAGTTTGACACACATACAGAGCTATTGACTAAATTTTTTTACTTGAGTAAAGAATAATTGGGTAATGACTCTGGTCAATATTTTGAGAAGTTTAACTGGTCACAAAATACGGTATCACACACTATGATATGGAAAAGAAATTACCTCACTTTTTCCCTAGAAGATCACTTGACAAAAATTTTGACCAGCCCATTAACTAGTCCTTAGGCCTCGTCATTGGCTCATTCCCAATATGATAGTAAGTCCACAAAGACAAAAGAAAAAGCTGACAAGTGGAATTTTGGAAACTGTCTTGCCTGTATACCTCTCTTTTACTCCAAAGGCCAAAGATTCTAGCAGGCAAATAGGCAGGCATAAGTTAAAATGGCTTATGATATACTCAAGCCTAATAGCATCACCATTTTACCAGAAAGATTGTCTGGGTCTGACGATAACTATGGATAATTTGCAAAACATTATGGGCATTATCCAAAAGAAGGGGATATATACATCTTCATTGAGTGCATAAAATATTAGCAGCAGGGTTTGAAATGTGTTCTTTTGGTACTTGTTCTTGCAGTTTCATCTAGTTCCACTTGTCCGTGAGTTGTAGTTCAAGTGGTACTCACCGATATTGTTTTCAAGGCTGAAGATCTCAAGCTCATCCGAGCCTGTGAAAAAAAATATAATAAATCTAGTTCTGTTTGTACTTCCGTGCTCTTAATATAGTTATCACTAATTTAAGAATGTTTTGGTCGAGTAAAGTTTAAAATTTCCTGTAGCAATATTTGGTAACCATTAAACTTGGCGTCCGTGGAGCATAAGGGCGATTGTTCAAACCCAGGTAAAAGAAAAATTAGTCACTCACCACATATCTTGACGTCAAATGTCGAACATTTTAGTCAGCGAACAGGCCAACTGACAGAAGTCCATGTAAAATAAATCGCAACAAGAAATAAGAAAGTTAAGGCTTGAGTAGCATGTTATTATCTCTTTCTTATTCTTTTTGTTCTGTCAAAAGGTTATAATTTCCTTCTTTTATTTATCATGGTCATAATTTCTTTCAACAACCCTTTTTTTCACTTTTACTGGCCATTCAACAACTTCTCCTAGGCACATCATATCTTCCAATGGCAATAGAATTTGACAAATGGGGAACAAGCACCACCAAGAACATTGTACTTGAACAACCACACCATCAAAGAACATTGGACTCTCGAAAGCATTCGTGCTTCATCTTCTTACAATTACAGGGATACAAGCAACGCCATAAGCAAAAATGCACCGAGTAGAAGATGAAATAGTCTAGAATACTTTGCAAGAGCATAAGCACATTAGGTGGCATTAGGCTCATAAACCTGCAACAAAAAGAGAAAACAAGAAGAAGAAATTTTCGGTCAAAAAGATTAGAAAGATCAATTAATGGATGACAATGTGGTGATTCTACCTTTACTTCTGCTTAAGCAGGACCGTTAGCCAATGCCTTTAGAGGTATACAGTTCCATCATCAGAATGTTAGCCTTTAGGATTCTTTTCCTTCTTTACATTCTCTGGAAATCATAGGAACTCTGCTTTTACACAGGAAAAGTATATCCCAGTTAACTGTCCTTGGTTAGCCTCAACATCAACCAATCCCTAGTTTGGACTAATAGCTTTCTGGCAACCTGCACAAGCAACAAAATGAAGAAACACAATTAAGAAAGCATGGTAGATATAAAACCCTCCAGGTTATTACCTATAACCCATAACAAATATCAGTTTTTCCTTCTTTTTTCTCTCAGTTTCCATTCTGTTGCGGATTAATATAAGCATGTACAATTCTGGTTACCTATTTTATGTAACAGTTCAAGCTAACATTGTTTTCCTTTTGTAGTAACTGTATAACCAGGAAAGTTTAGCAAAAGATGTGCCTGTTTGAACCAAGCTCCAATCAAACATCAGAGAAATCAGATCAAGCAGATAGTTGATTCCTATTAACATTTTCCTTCAATATCCAATGCTTATAATATATTTATGCTTCCAAGAGAAATGTGTATAATGCGCTTGATCAGATACCAGAAATCAAAACCAAAGTGCATTCCTCTTAGTCCTTGAATATGATAGTGTATCCACTTACCGCCATGGGAATTCACTTGTGTCTATCCCAGCTTGGTGAAGGTCATCAACGCACTGCAGTGCTTCCCGGCACTCTTCCCGGTCATCAAAGTATTTTACTTCATCACCTTCAAGCTGATGAGTCTCATGGCCTTTACCAGTAACCACCTAATTAAACAAACAAAAAAGATGTATATAAAGAGAAAAGAAAGTAAAAGAAACAAAGAGATGAATAAATCAACACCGACGCTAAAACCATTAGCTATATACAGATGGTTAATTGCACCATGCATTGTATTTAGTCAACTTATCTTTTCAAGAAAATTGGATAGATGTTCTGAAATTTCGTCCATCCACCCAAGACAAAAGTGCGGAAGAACAATTGATAATAACCTAGGATTTTCCCATTACCACAAAGGGCAGAAGAGTATAGTAAAGTAGGTTTACAATTTGGTTACCGTATGATAATAAATGTGATAGAAAGAGTCACTTTATTTGAATGGCATATTGAACTACTTGTGCATAATCTACTAGAGAAGGATAGCAAATAGCCAAAACACTTACAACAACATCTCCTTCTTCACCCATGGCAACAGCACAACGTACAGCTACTGTTCTGATATCATGAAGAAAAAGACGATGACCATTTTTAAGGGGCGGATAATAATCGTTCTGCCCGTAGTTCAAATACTCCTGCATTGTCCATCCTACTCCAGCCAGCATGTCATCTAAGATGTCCACTGATCAATGCAATATGATTTAGTAATAAGATCTACCATTAGAATATCATGGTTATTAAGCAGAGTATACTGCACATACATGGATCTTCATTCTTTGGATTGTCAGATGTCAGCATTGTCACTTCACTTTTATCTGTAGCAATTTTCGTCATAACCGGTCTCTTGCCTCTTTCGCCCTCGCCTACACAGCCGATAACTAGACAAAAACCAAAGGTAGATGAGCAAATGAAAGAATGAGTTTTTCCTCAAGAAACCTAACCATTGCCTGACCCATTAAAACTGATAACAATTTGAGATTTATTAGAGCAAACCAGTAAATTTATGAGCTTTATATAATGAGAACGTGACTTCATGTTGTTCAAACAAAGTGGAGGCAGCAAGCTAACAACCATAAACATCAAAGCAACAAGTACAGAACAAACATATGCAGTAAACAAATAGATTTTCACTTTGAGCTTCTAGCATTCGGATTGTTTCAAGCAAGCTTAGATGTATAAGAAAAGGAAATGGAGTTCTAAAACTTATAAGAGTACTGTTAATAAAACCCTAAACGAACTTAAAAAAACATCTTCAACCTGATGAGTTTCAGTGGTCATATGTCATCTCCTACTCAACCTAGGTTTTCTACTTCGTTCCACCAATCATTGCCGGAAAAAAAAAATAAAAAATTAAAAGACTTGTTCAAGCACAACACTAAATCATCACAATTTTAGAGGCCATGTTAAGATTCATAACAGGGCCAGTAACATTGTAAGCCAGAAGAAGGTAATAAAAGGAACAAGTAGAAGCATACCAGTGATAATCCTCTTAGGTCGAAGCTCTCTGACTGCATCAAGCAGTCTAGATAGCGCCTCAGGAGTTCGAGCATGATCTACGATTACACCATATGCCTGCTCCTCATCTATTAACTCGCACCTACCAGGTACTACATCAATCTCTTCAATCCCTCTAACAATGTCCTCCAGTGGTGCCCCAACTGCAATCCCAACAGCCACAGCTGCAAGGATATTGGGGATATTATGTCTAGCAAGCAATCCTGACGAAATCTCCAATATACCATGCGGTGTATTTACTAAAACCAGCGTCTCAAAAAGGGAGAGCTCAAACTTCAAAAGATGAACATCTGCATTTTTATCCTCCATTGCAAAGGTGACCACAGGAACGTCCGGGCTGCCTTGTGCTATAAAGAAAGGCGCATTTGGGTCATCAATGTTAACAACTTTCCTGTGCCTTTCTGGATCCACCATCCTAGCAAACAGCTTCGCCTGAGCATCCCTATATTCATCCTCAGTCCCATTAAACTCTTCCGAATGCTCACCACTCAAATTGGTGAAAACTGCAATATCAAAATCAACCTCACTGCACCTCCCACTAGCTAGTAGTTGAGCAGATGCCTCCATCACAAGAGTCTCAGTTCCATTGTGCAGCATCTTAGCAGCCAAATTCTGGACCAGCACAGCATCCGGTTCTGCATCAACAGATGCTAACTTAATATCCCCATGTACATAAGAAGCAACCGTACTCAACATCCCAGTCCTCAACCCCATAGCCCCATACATCCCTTTAACCAAATGAGCAGTCGTGGTCTTCCCGCTGGCCCCAGTTATCCCAATCACCGCCAAATTCTTGGTAGGGAACTTATAAAAAGCGGCAGCCAGCGCAGGCAAAACAGCATTAGTATCCTCCACAATCACCAAAGCCTTGCACCCCAAAGTCTCCTCTATATCAATCTCCTGACTAGCCACAACAGCAACAGCTCCTCTCTTATCAGCCTCGGTCAAATACAAATGCCCATCCGTCCTCTCCCCCACACAACACACAAACAGATCCCCAGCAGCCACCAACCTGGAATCATGCTGTATCCCACTCACCTCCACCTCCAAATTCCCAGCCACAGAGACCGGGACCACCTTACTCTCATCCAACAACTCAGCCAAACTCATCCTAAACTTTGGCTCCGCAATATTTCGGTTTGGGTTCATTAAAAGATCAAAATTTATATCAAAACTGGAATCCAAATCCAACCCACCACTGCCTTTTTTATCCTTCTTACCCTTCTTACCCTCCGCCTTACCCTCCTGCAACTGATCAATCTCCTGCATATCCGCCTTCTCTTCAGGCTCCAGCTCTCCTTCATTTTCCTGCACTTTACTCTCCTCCTCTTCTTTGGGTTTTATCAATCCTTGCCTGACAAAATCTTGCTTAGCCGAGACAATAGCCCTATCAATCTCCCCAAACAAGTCGTCCCCGCCGGAACCCGCGTCGGGGCTTACCTTGGAGTTGGCAACGGCGTTGACGTACACAGATTGGTTCTTTTTGTAGTCCTCCTCCTGGCGGCGGCGGGCGCGGTCGGCGTGGAGCAGGACTTGCTGGTACTTGGACACGCCGTGGGCGGTGTCCTCAGGGGCTTCCGGCGGGTCGTCATCCGTCGGGTCCGGGTAAAATTTGCCGTCCGGGCCAATAGCTTGTGGGTGTGGAGGTGATAAGGTTGGTTTGGTGAGGGGAAGGAAATGGTGGCGGGTTGGTCTGAAGCAGAAATGGTGGTGGCGGTGGTGAGGTTTTAGAGAGAGGAAGTTAGGGAGAGGAGAGAGAGAATGGAGGTGGAAAGTGGGAGTGAAGGCCATTAGAGGAAGATGATGAAATGAAAGAAGGAACAGAAAATGAGAGAGAGAGAAAGAGAAGAGGTTTTAGTGTTTGAAGAAGAGAAGGGGATAAGGGGTTTAACGGTTTTACTGTTTTCCTTTCGTTGTTTAAGATAATCCAACAGAGGATAAAAGTATGTGAGTGTTAGTTGGGTTTTTTTTTTTTTCCTCTCTTCTTTTTGGATGAAAGTTGAGTTATTTTCCTTACGAGTTTTTTTTTTTTTAAAAAAAAGTGGGTAGATTCCTTTCATTGAAGTGAAAACATTACATACACATACATCAACACATAGTACAACACAACTAGCTGATCTAGACAATAGACTCGACATAACACCAAACAAGAGTAAAATAGCTAAAAGTACACTGACTCCCCGTACGCACATGCTCGCGGTGAGTGGTACCACATTTACCAAAGGCAAAAGCACTTACTAATCTCATCAGATATCAAGTACATTCAATAAGACATATACTAACAACCATAAAAACAAACATCTGCTAGAGTAACTTTCGAGTTGTAAAAAAGCTCTCCGATTTCTTCGGACACACGACTCCAAGCTCCTAGGGTTTTACGTGGTTCCTATGGCGGCGGCCGCCACCGCTGTCCTGTGACTTCGACGGAGGAATTGGATCAACAGGAGCGTAGCAATAAAAAGGTGAAGTGCACAGGTATGTCTGGTATCGACTTCTCCAAGCCGATTCCTCCTGAAGAGAGGTTGTTTCCTGATGAACCAAGAAGTAAGGGGTCCTACAAGTTCATGCTTACGGGCCAATCGTTTGAAGCGGAGATGACAGAACCTGATAGGGAGGACTGGGACTGTTTTCTTTCTGAGGATTCAGATCCAGAAGATGAGGATGAAGAAGGCCCCTTTTGTCCCACGATTCGCTTATCCTCTGCTGATAAGCGACGTATCTACCAGCGTTGGAAGCAAACTCTGATTATCAAGTTGCTGGGCAAGAAGGTTGGTTACCGTTTTCTACATCGAACTCTAATGAACCAGTGGAAACCGAAGGGGAAAATTATTATGGCCGATATGGGCAATGATTTCTATCTTCTTCAGTTCCATAATGATCAGGATTATGACCGGGTGTTATATGATGGTCCATGGATTGTCGCTGATCACGTCCTTACTGTGCGGAAGTGGCAACCACGCTTTGATCCGGACAAAGCAACCATCGATAGGGCAATCTTGTGGATGCAAATCCCAAAGCTTTATCATGAATACTATGATCATTCAATTCTCTTTCGGGTTGCTAAGCGAGTTGGCCATCCGATCAAAGTTGACGAGGTCACTCTTCGGCACACAAGGGTGAAATATGCCCGTGTCTGTGTTGAAGTTGATCTTACAAAACCTCTACTATCCAAATTCCATATGCATCATCGCGTCTGGAAGCTTGTTTATGAAGGGCTGGACTCCATTTGTTTCATGTGCGAACATTATGGACACACCCTAGATTCTTGCCTCACCAATTCAGACACAAAAGAGGCTGCTTCTGATATGGATACTCTTACTAACACACCACCTGTTGTTGCTGAGGATGTTCCAGTTCCTGTGGAGGAGAAATGGCCAGAGCTCTTTGCTAATCATGGTCCTTGGATGCTTGCGGAGAAGAAGAGAAGAGGCCGACCTAAGGGACCCAGGGGTGCCCCGGTGGAGAGGACTTCAGGTTCTATGGAGATGGTTTCTGGCTCTCGATTCGCTTTGTTAAGTGAACACAATGATCAGGCAAATGATTCTCCAGTAACTCGGACTTTGGTTCAGCCTAAAGAGGTAGTCAGCGCTCCTGTTATTTCGTCCCCACCTATCCGGGTGCAGGTATCCTCCCCCTCTCCTACCAATGTTCCTATTGTTTCAAAACCTAGTACCACTAACGTGCCTGCTAGGGCCGTTCCTACGGCTTCAGTAAGATCTGCTACTATGCAACCATTTTCTCAGCCACATATCCAGTCTAAGCTTCACCAATATACTACTCCTTCTACTTGTTCTTTGAAAGATTCCCCTCATGTCACTGTGTCCCCATCTGGGACTCTCCCTTGCCCAATGATCCTGGAAGTTTCCTCTCCATCAGTTCCTGTTCCTTCTCCCCCCAAACCCCCGGACGGACATAAATTGTCTTCCTTGAGGATCTTCCCTCCAAAGAACTCTACTGATGTTACGATGAAACCGGGTCCTGTATCACAGACGGTGGCTCTGATTTCTGAAGGTCTCTCTTGTGACGGCTCTCCAACCCCAATGGAGCTGTCACATACTAAGTCTCACTAATTTGGTTTCCTCCGTATAGAGTTCGTACATTATTTATCCCATATTATTTTTATGCGGACTCTGTATTGGAATGTACATGGTGCTTCAAGCACCGCTATTAAAAATGCAATTCGCGATCTTGGGCGAATGCATCATGTACAATTGTTGGTGATTGCAGAACCCCGAGTTAGTGGGGACCGTGTACAAGCCATTATCGAGTCTTAGGGATTTACGCGGAGTTTCCGACTAGAAGCTGTTGGCTTTTCTGGTGGTTTATGGGTTATGTGGCACGAGGGGGGTGATTCTGTCAAGGTTGTTGGCAGTGGTAATGGATTCATTCACTTGGAAATCAATTCCCTAACTAAAGGATGCTGGTTACTTACGGCTGTTTATGTCATTCCGGATGTACAGGCTAAACAAGCTCTCTTTGCTAATCTGCTTACCTTCTTTTTGACGGTTGGGAGGCCTTGGGTTATTATGGGGGATTTTAATGAGATTTTGGATGCTACGGAGAAGCAGGGTGGGGTATTAGTGGATACTACTAGATGTGCTAAGTTTCGGGATTGGATTAATCACTGTCGTCTTGTGGATTTAGGTTTTTCGGGACCTAAGTACACTTGGCGAGGTCCTTCACACCTAATGGTCGCATATTTGATCGCCTCGACAGGGCTTTAGCAAATATGAGTTGGATCCATTTATTCCCTGAGGCCTCTGTGCGTCACTTGGCTCGGCTTAAGTCTGATCATCATCCCATTTCTCTGTACCCCGAAGCTTATGTTGGTGGATATGAGCTAAGACCTTTCAAATTCGAGTATGCTTGGGTTTCACATCCGGAGTTTGCCGGAGTTGTACGGGATGCCTGGGCTTCTAATGAGGTGTTATCGGGTAAGCTTTCTTCTTTGTCTCAGATCCTCTCCTCATGGAATCATGAGGTTTTTGGGAATATTTTTAGGAGGAAGAAAAGGGCTCTATCTAGACTTACCGGGGTACAGAAGGCTTTGAGTCATTCCTGGAACCCTTTTCTTGTTCGTTTGGAATCAGATCTTATGCAGGAATATAACACCATCCTTCATCAAGAGGAACTACTTTGGTTTCAAAAAGCTCGTGTTAACTGGATAGAATACGGGGATCGGAACACATGATTTTTTCATTCCTCTACTATGATTCGGCGTCGCAGAAATAGGGTTACTGCTTTGAAGGATAATGATGGTGAATGGATTTGGGAGTAGTCAGCCATACAGGACTTGGTGGTGCGATTTTACACTGATTTATTTACATGTGACTCTTCTCTTTTGCGTGATTTTCCTTTGAAGGGGAAATTTCTGCAACTGTCCCACCAGGAGCTGAGTTCCTTATCCTGTCCTGTCTCAGATACTGAGGTTACTCAGGCTATGTTCCAAATGGGTGCTTTTAAAGTGCATTCTCTTTATGTGAAAAACAAGGAAGAATCTTTGTCCCCACACTCAAACACCGGGTCTGGATGGGTTTCAAGCCTGCTTTTATCAAATTCAGTGGGAGATTGTCAAGCAGGATTTGTTTCGTTTTGTGAAGGAGATTTTCTTGGGTACTGTCAACATTGATGCTACAAATAAGACGATTGTGGTTCTAATTCCCAAAGTTGATGAACCGGAGCTGGTCTCTCAGTTTCACCGATTGGATTATGCAATGTCACTTACAAACTTGTTACGAAAGTGTTGATTAATCGGCTCAAATCTCTTCTCCCTAAGGTGATTGGCTCATTTCAGAGTAGTTTCGTCCCTGGCCGACACATAGTTGACAATATTATTGTGGCTCAAGAGCTCATCTATACTATACGTACCACGCAGAGTACCCGGGGTTTTATGGCTATAAAGGTGGACCTTGAGAAAGCATATGATCGTTTGGATTGGTCTTTTATTCAAGAGGTCTTGGAGGAGCTTAACTTTCCTACATCCATATGCTCTCTTATCATGTCTTGCCTTTCTTCTGTTGACATGCATGTTCTATGGAATGGAGTTCCTACAATGAAGTTTAAACCTTCAAGGGGGGTGCGGCAGGGAGACCCCCTATCCCCCTACCTTTTTGTGCTTTGTCTAGAGCGTTTTTCACATTTGGTTTTGCAGACGGTCCAAGAGGGTCAGTGGAAGCCATTATCGGCTCATTATGGCAGACGGCTGTGTCTCATCTTCTTTTTGCTGATGATATGTTGTTATTTGCGGAGGCTTCGGTAGAGCAGCTCACGATCATCCAACAGTGCCTTGATCTTTTTTTCATTTTTCTGGACAAAAGGTGAGCTGTGCCAAGACCAGCATCTTTTTTTCTCGTAATGTGTCTAATGAGCTTCAGGGTCAACTCAGTCGCATGAGTGGTTTTCAGCACACTGATGATCTGGGAATTTATTTGGGAGTGCCGCTTTATGCTGGCCGGGTCACGAAAGCCACTTATGCAAACATTATCACCTCTGTGCGGGAATGTTTGGCAGGGTGGAAAGTTGATCAGCTATCCTTAGCTGGTCGCCTTACTCTTTGTCAATCTATTTTATGTGCCCTTCCGGTGTATACGATGCAATCTGTTAAGTTACCAAAGGGTGTCTGTTTAGAGATTGAACGTTTGTGCCGTAATTTTATTTGGGGTGACACTGTTGAGGATAAGAAATCACATTTGATTAAGTGGGATACTCTTTGTCAACCGAAGTCTTATGGGGGGCGGGGGTGGGCCTCCGCTATCTGCATTGGTTCAATGATGTTTTGATTCTGAAGCTGGCTTGGGCCATCATTAGTTCTGAGGACCGGCTTTGGGTTAAGGTATTATCTGCTAAGTACTTCCAGCTTGTGGGTGGCTGAGTTTCTTTGCATGATAAGACTTCTGGTTCTCCAATTTGGAGGGCCATTAAATCGTAATGGTGGGCGGTGGAACAGGGGGTTCGTTGGGTGATTGGTGACGGGAGGCTGATCCGGTTTTGGCTTGATTGGTGGATTGAGAGCTACAATGGTTGTCTGCTTCAGTTTACTACTGGTCGTGTCGTAGATGAACAATTGCATTGGCCTCTGGCTAGCTTTGTTACGGCTTCGGGTGAATGGAATTGGAGCTTATTCAGCGATCTTCTACCTCAGGAGGTCGTTCTTGAGGTAGCAGCTATGCTACCTCCTATTTATGGTCAAGTTGACCGGATATGTTGGGGTTTCTCTGATTCTGGCTCCTTTACTTCGAAGTCCGTATATGCATTGCTAGCTAAGAGCGCATGGAACTCTGCTGATACTATCTGGAACTGGGTGTGGAAATGGTAAGGACCTCAGCGGGTTCGTTCTTTCCTTTGGTTGGTGGTGCATGAACGCCTCATGACCAATGATCAGAGGTTCAGATGCCGCTTTACAGCTTCGCCGAGTTGTCAAGCATGTCATGGGGTTTTGGAGAATACTCTACATGTACTGCGAGGATGTTGGCGTGCCCAACGGGTTTGGAGGAAAATTATTCATCCTGCAAAGTGGTCTGATTTTAATTCGGGTTCTTTGCATACTTGGCTATGCAAGAATTTTAGTGGAGAATATGGTAGTACTACATCTAGTTCCTGGCAGACTATTTTTGGCGTCACCCTCTGGCAAGTATGGGGTTGGCGCAATGGCTGGATTTTTGGACGACATAACATTGGCTTCTATTCTGTTCCTGCTATATTTTAGCTAGCCAACAAAATTCAGTCGACCCTTCATGCCAAGCTCTTAGTGAGGAACAAGCCAATTCGGCAGTGGAGGGATGTGGACTGGGTGTATCTCCAAATGTGGGGTGGTTCAAACTAAATACTGACGGAGCAAGTAAGGGTAATCCAGGCATAGCCTCAGCAGATGGTGTATGTCGTGACTCTGGTGGGGGATGGTGCTTTGGCTTTTTAGTTGTTCTGGGTATCTGCTCCTCGTTTAAGGCTGAGGCTTAGGCAGTATATTTCAAATTGACGCATGCCTGGACGGTTGGTTTTCGTTGTATTGTTCTTGAGCTTGACTTTCAGGCTCTAGTTCATCTCCTCCAGACATGACACCATGGACATTTTGATCCTTTATTCCAGCAGATTTGCTCCCTCATGGAGCGGGATTGGCAGGTTCACATCATTCATACCTACCGTAAAGCCAATCGTCTGGCTGATACGTTGGCCAATGGAGCCACTGGTTGCAGATGCAGTTACATGTCTTTGATTTTATTCCTTCATTTTGTATTGACATTTACCAGGCTGATTTACGGGGTGTTTCTTGGCACCGGGCTTGTGTTGCTAGTTAGTTTTTCTTAATAAATGGGCTTAGGCCCCGTATATTCACAAAAAAAAAAACCATAAAAACAAACACTTTACCGACACAAGATAAAGTACATCCGTTAGTACCCGCAGTAAAACACATAGTTAAACATATACTTGAATTTGATCCATGAAGATCCAGGTAGAAAGCACCGAGGAAGAAAATCAACTGAGAAGCCCTGACCCGTATTTACCGTTTGTAACGACCCGAATTTTCATAATTTGATTTTTTTGAATTTTCGGAATTTTTGTTCCAATTTTACCCTCGAGGAATTTCCGGATTTTTGGACTAGGAAAATAAATTATTTTACCTTGGTTATATCGGTATTAAGTCGTTAGTATGACGGGTACGGCCTTCGTTGGAGTTAAATCGGGTTTCGGAGTTGGAAGTTAGGCTTATAAGTAGTTTCACTCAAACTACGTCGTTTTGGAGTCTTACAAAAAAAAAAAATCAGCCTAAGGGCGCGTTGACCAGGGGAAAAGTTGACCGCGCTTTAAGACAAAACGACGTCGTTTTGTCTAGCCGGCCAACCCTAAAACCCCCTTCCCTCTTCTTTTCTTTTTCTTCTTTCTCTCCTTTCTCTTCCGCACTGCTGACCCCCTCTCTCTCTCTCTCTCCCCTACGAGACACTCTTCTCCGATTTGTGGCTTCAATCGGTTGTACCCGAATCCCACTCTTCCTCTTCACCCTCCCTCACTCTCGTCGTCAACAACATATCACGTACTTTTCTTCTCCTTGCCATTCATCGCAGCTTCGTCTCTCGCCGCGACTGGAGCACACCGTCGCCGCCGCTGCAGTCGGGAGGGGAAGGAGCCACGAGCACGGGTGAGTTTTCTTGCTTCTTTTCCTCTTTTCTTTTTCTTCTCGGGTTCTAATTTCTTCTCGGCTTGTGTGGTGGTGTCATTGTTGATGGGTTGTGGTTGATGGCCGGCGATGTGTGGTTCTTGGACTCAGTTGTGCGTCGCGGTTGTGTGGTCGGGTCTGTTCGTCGGTGTGGGTGCGGTGCTTTTGGCCGTTTAGTGCTGGTGGCGGGTTGGTAGTATAGAGGTGCTGATTTGTTAGTGTTTTGAGTTGACAAGACGACGCGGGTGATTCTGGTAAGTGCCTTGCATCTACTCTTTTCCTCTCAGATTTTTGTACCTGTTTGGTTAATTGAATCGGTGGTTTAGGTCTCGGTTGTGTGGGTCCTTCGCGGGCAGTGGCTGTAGTATCCGTGAAGTGCAGTTAGCGTAAGGTGGTGACTTTGGGTGTTTTCCGGCGAGTTGATCGGAATCCGGCGAAGCTCGGGATTTTCCGGCAAACGCTCGGGTACTGTTCCGGCGGACATAATTTCTTTTCTGCTTTTGCACGATAATTCCGGCTTAGTCCCGGGTTCAACTATTTGTATATGCTTCGTTGTTTCAAAAAACATGTACATTTAAACATTAAAGATATTTAGTGGAATACCGTGTGCGGGGATGTGAGTGTGTGTAGCCGGGAATTTACCGACACGGGTAGAACCATAGGCCGGGAACATTTGGGCTCGGGAATGACCTTAGAACGGTATTTAGGAAAAACCGGGCCCAGGCCCAACTAACTGACTTTAAAGACCTTGAGACTTTGATGGACCTTAAGATATGGGCTTGAGGCCCAATGACTTAATTGGATGACCTTTGGACTCGGGTAACGGGCTTTAGGCCCAACTTCGTAATGGGCTTTAGGCCCGGGATTCGATTTTGGACTTAGATGGGCTTTAGGCCTGGGGACTCGTTATTGACTTTAAGGAATGGGCTTTAAGCCCAAATTCATAAATTGGGATAATTGCAGACTTGTGGAAGTGGGCTTTAGGCCCGAGAAATTATTTTGGGTTTTGATGGGCTTAAGCCCGATTAACCTTAGGTCCTTATCTTTTGGAGTCTTTAGTGAGGAGTTATACCCTTTTGGGCTTAGACCCTGAAATTACTTAACCGGGTAGTTTGGGTCAGGTTTCACTCAGTTGAGCATATAAGTATCATGCATGCACAATTTGCTATGATTGTTTTGTAATGGTTGTGTGTGCCGGTGTTCAGGCACGGGTAATACCTCGGGAGCTAGAGGATCTGTCTTGCGGAAGACTCCACAGGTTAATCGTCGTTGAGGTGACTTTATAAGTCTTTTTATGTTTGTATGCATGTGCTTGTTAGATTGGTTTGTTTGAGTTGCATGCCTTGTTTGCTAACATGCCGTGATCTGTATTGTGTGCCTGTGTGTTACTAGTTGCCTAATGAGCATGACTTTTAAATTGTTATGGAATATAACATGTGGAGTGATTTTGGGTGATCTGTGTGATGTACTGTGGGTTGGAGACCCGGATGCTTGATTGAGTTAATAATTCACACAACCCTGTTAAATCAAAACTCTTGGCACACATGAACTCTTAAGAATGAACAAGAATAATGTACAGTAGAAGATAGGCTACTGTGTGCCGATGCCCGGTTGGTTCGAGCGGGAAGTGATACCCCTCGGGTTTGCATGCGGGATAGCATGGTATATGTGGTTTAGCATATGGGTCTGTGATGACCGGTTCTACCTCCCTCCTTTTACCTCCTCCTTTCTACCTCCCTCTTTCTATCTGTCTCTCTCTCTCTCTATGGTGATATTTGGGCTTTATGCCTAGTTATATTGGGCTTTCGCCCTGGTTGTCTCATGAGACGGGACCGAGCTCGATGCACACAGTAGGGGGCCCTGAATAATAAATATAATAATAAAACTCAACACACAACAGATGTAAAATATAAACTGTTTGCTTTATGTGGTTGGCATGTTAGTACTGGTTATTGTGTGTTTGCTTACTTGTGCTTGTTTCTCTACTTTCCTTTCGAACTTGTTTTGCACACCTACATAACTAGCTTTATACTGCTCACTGAGTAGGCGACTCACATAATCGCCACCGTTGTTTTTCAGACTCTTACTTAGCATGCAGTCTCTCTCTTCCTTTCCGGAGTACGGACGTGGTTATCCCAGTAGGTAGCTGTGCTTCTTCTCCCGGTTGGATCCATAGAGCCGACTTGTATATCATATTCTTCTTTGTTTTTATTTTATCCTTATCTTCCGCTGCATTGGATTTTGTTGAGATGTCATTATTGATTTTTGGTTACTTTATCGGCGGGTTGCCGGGATTTGATACCTGATGATGTTTTGGCGGGATTGCCGGGTTGACTTATGGCTTGATAAGTCAGTTTCACTTGTTTTTATGACATCTCGCTTTATTAAGACTTTCCGATAATATTTTGGTAGTGGATTTCGTGTCTCGGGTTTCAGAGGCAATTTGATAAATTCCTTTCGATTAAGTATTCTTTATTTGTAAAATTTGGACACGGGCAGCTGAGTTGGTAGCGGAGCAGGCTTCAGATCTTTGGTTTTAAAAGTGTTTTAAACTTTGTTTTCAAAGTGATTTCTGTGTTTAAGCCTGTTTTCGGATTATGACTTTAAAAGTGTTTTTGACTCATTTGCATTCATATAGGCATTGATATGGATCACCAGGGGCAGCACAATGCTGAGGATGATGTCGCTACTCATGTCTCCTACAATGTGTCAGTGATGCAGGTTCCTGTTGGTCATGGGAACAATAATGCAGCAGGGAATAATGCTGTAGGTGGAGGAGAACAGAATGTTGTGCCACCCGTACCACCTGTTGTGGACCCAGCCTTCCAGCAATATCAGGCTTTCTTGCAGTGGCAACAGTTCCAGCAGTTTCAGCAGTAGCAGCAGGGTGCCCAACCGGTAGCACCTGCTGCGGCATGTGATATGGAGAGTGGATATAAGCATATGGATAAGTCAGCAGTTAAGGAATTCTCTGGTGAGGAGGGCGAAGCTAAGGAGTTTGATGATTGGTTCCGCCAGGTGGAGAATGTTCTGGAGAAGTTCACTTGTGCACCTGAGCACAGGGCTCGATTTGCCGCACACAACACGGGATATGCATTGACATGGTGGCAGGAAGTTGTGGCCAACTTACCGAGGCCTGTGGAGATGCCATGGGAAGATTTCAAGGAGAAATTCTACAAGGAGTTTCTCACTGTTGGTTTTCTGGAGGAGCAAAAAAAGTAGTTTCTTGAGGTGAAGTAGGGACTAGAGGAGTCTGTGTCAGCATTCAGGATCCGGTTCAGCATCCTTCTCTCTTATGCTAAGGAGTTTATGCCCGATGAGGTGACTAAGTGTAGGCGGTTTGTTAACGGCTTACGTACGGAGTTGGCATTAGCTGTGGCTGGTAGAGGGCAGAAGACTTGGGAGACAGTTTGTGAGGCTGCTTTTGATGCTGAGAGAGTTCAGTTGATCGGGAAGGAGGCTCCGACAGCCGAGCAGAGGAAGCAGTCATCTGCTTCAGGACAGAAGAGGCAGTATTCTGATGCCGGAGGTACAAATTATTCTGGTGGACAGGGTTCTTCTTACCGAGGTTCGAAGAAGTCCCGAGGGCAGATATCAGGGTGGACCAGGTGGATCCTCGGGAGGATGGTCCTATCAGTTTGGATCTCAAGGACGGGGTTCCTCGACACGATTCTCGGGTACATGCTGGTATTGCAATAAGCCGGGACACCAGAAGTCATCTTGTTACAAGTGGATTAAAGATAGTGGTGGCAGTGGTTCCCAGTATACAGTACAGAGTTCTGTGGCTAGTGGTGCTGTTTCTTCTGGTCCGAACAGGGGTGGCGGACAGTAGGGTCGAGGTCGTGGGGGTTCTGGAGCTTCGAACCACGGGGGTGCGACTCAGTCTGCTGCAGCTCCTAGGGTTTATGCCATCACCCGGGAGGAGGCTGCTGATGCTCTAGAGGTTATAGCAGGTACATTTATAGTGTTTGGTTAGTATGCAAATGCTTTAGTTGATCTAGGTTCAACGCACTCTTTTGTATCTCGTGCATTCATGACCACTCATAACATAGAAGATGATAACCTTAGTAGGCCCCTAAGAGTCCGTTTACCCACAGGTGATATAGTAGTTGTTGATCGAGTTTGTAGAGATGTATCAATAGAGTATGATAGCGAGAGTTTTCCTTCTGATCTTGCTGTCATGGACTTGGGAGAGTTTGATGTTATCTTAGGCATGGATTGGTTGTCCAGACACCAGGCAGTAGTTGATTGTCGGGCCAAGGAAGTGTCTTTGTCTTCTCTGTTGGGGCGTAGATTGGTGTTCGTTGGAGAGCGAAGAGCCCTATCGGCGTGTTGTATCTCGGCCATCCAAGCTTTCAGGATGATCCGAGAGGGTTGCGATGCTTTTCTAGCTCATGTGGTTGATTCTTCGGTACCAGTACCTGGAGTGGAGGATATCCCAATTATTCGGGAGTTTCCCGATGTATTTCCTGATGGTCTACTTGGGTTGCCTCCAGAGCGGGAGGTGGAGTATACAATTGACTTGGTACCGGGAGTTGCACCTATTTCTATACCGACCTACAGAATGGCTCCGACAGAACTGCAGGAGTTGAAGAAACAACTGGAGGAGTTATTGGATAAGGGTTTCATTAGGCCAAGCATCTCACCTTGGGGTACCCCGGTCTTGTTTGTGAAGAAGAAGGATGGCAGTATGCGGATGTGTGTGGACTATAGACAGTTGAACAAGGTGACTGTGAAGAACAAGTATCCTTTGCCTAGGATCAATGACTTGTTCGATCAGTTGCAGGGTGCATCTGTATTCTCGAAGATTGACTTGCGATCTGGTTACCATCAGGTTCGGATTGCTGAGCAAGACATACCAAAGACTGCATTCCGCACTCGGTATGATCATTATGAGTTTGTGGTTGTTCTGTTTGGGCTGACGAATGCACCGGCAGTGTTCATGTGCATGATGCAATAGGTCTTCTATGAATTTCTAGATCGGTTTGTTGTAGTGTTCATTGATGATATTCTGGTCTACTCGAGTAGTAAGGCCGAACATGAGGACCACTTGAGACAGGTTTTGCAGAGGTTGAGGGAAGGACAGCTTTATGCCAAGCTCAGCAAGTGTGGGTTTTGGTTGGATGAGGTCGCATTCCTTGGGCATATTGTGTCCGATGAAGGCATTAAGGTAGACCCGGCCAAGATTAAGGCAGTCATGGATTGGGAGCCGCCGAAGAATGTACCTGAGATACGAAGTTTTCTTGGACTTGCTGGTTACTACCGGAGGTTCATTGAGGGTTTTTCCTTAATAGCGGGCCCCATGACTAAGTTGTTAAGGAAAGACTGTACTTTTGTTTGGGATGACCGCTGTCAGAAGAGTTTTGAGGAGTTGAAGAGTCGGTTGACTTCTGCACCGGTTTTGACTGTTCCGAGACCTGGAGTGGAGTACATGGTGTTCAGTGATGCTTCTGGTCTGGGCTTGGGATGTGTTTTGATGCAGGAAGGTCGGGTGATTGCTTATGCCTCCAGGCAGTTGAGAACTCATGAGAGGAACTATCCGACCCATGATCTGGAGTTAGCTGCTGTGGTCTTTGCTTCAAAAATCTAGAGACACCATCTGTACGGTGAGAAGTGTCGAATTTTCACGGATCACAAGAATTTGAAGTACATCATGACCCAAAGGGAGCTTAATATGAGGCAGAGACGCTGGATTGAGCTTCTGAAGGATTATGATTGTACTATCGAGTACCATCCAGGCAAGGCCAATGTTGTTGCAGATGCATTGAGCCGGAAAAGAGTGGCTTCTGCGGATGAGGACCCGGTTTCTTATGCTTTGCCTTCCGTGGTGGGGCTGAGGTCGTTGGATGCACCGTTGGAGGTGGATGTTACTGGGGCGTTGCTTGCCAGTTTGAGCATCCGGCTGACCTTGCGGGATAAGATCATGGAGTTGCAGTTTGGTGATCCTCATTTAGTAGAGTTGCGGGATAAGGCTCTCGGTGGGGAGAGTTATAGTTTATATGTCCGGAAGGATGATGCTTTGATGACCGGTGATCGGTTGTGTGTTCCGGACGTCGATGACATGAGGAGATGGATCATGGATGAGGCGCATAATGCGCCATATGCTATGCATCCGGGTAGCACCAAATTGTACCAGAACTTGAAGAGTCATTATTGGTGGCCCGGGATGAGGAAGGATGTTGCGAAGTTTGTGGCTCGTTGTATGACTTGTCAGCAGGTGAAAGCCGAGCATGTAACGCCCCGAATTTTTGGTATTAATTTCCATGGAAATTCTAGAATTTTTGGAGTTTAATTTCCAATTTTACCCCTTTGCATAATTTTCGGGTTTTTGGTCAAGGAAAATATTTATTATCCTTGGGAAATCTTATTTTAAGTTGGAGTTATTCCTTGTTCGGGTTTCATTGGAAGTAAATCATGTTTTGGGCTGAAACACAAAGTTTAATGTAGTTTTGACCAAAACTACGTCGTATTGAGATAGCATAGCCATGAAACTCAAGCATGGCTCGCGTTTTGACCAGGGGGTATGGCTGCATTGACCTGAGGTGCGCGGAGGACAAAACAACGTCGTTTTGCCAAGCAAAATGACGCCGTTTTGAGCATCAGCCGAACCCTAGGTATAAAATCCATTCTTTTCCCTCTCTCTCCTCTCTTCTCTTCTCTTTTCCTCTTCTCTACCGATTTCGGCTGCCTACTCTCCCTCTTCACTCCCACGATCTCTTCCTCCTTTCCCTCTTTGTTCTCACTTAGAACCGCTGCACTCCACCCCTCTTTCTTCTCCTCACTTTCCTTGTGCCGCCACCACACCTTCGTCTTCCTTCCTGATTCTCCTTTTCTATTTGTTGTTTTGCTCGCTGCCCCTCACCGCTGCTGCTTCGAATGCCGCCACCGTCTTCGTCTGCAGGAGGGAGAAGCCGCTTGTCGAGGCTTCGATTGGGCGTGGACAGGAGGGCGACATGAAGTCATTATCGCTGCTGTCACCTTCTGTCGGGTAAGCGCCTCGCTGCTGCTCCCTTCTCTACTTTTCTTTTATTCTTTTAGCGGGTTTGATGCCTATAGATTAACCCTAATTTGGGTTTTGTTTTGTGTTTTGCTTGGTGTTTCATGTTGGCGGGTGTGTGTGTTGCGTTCGGTTGGTGGCCGGCGGATGCGTGGGTGATGTTGTTTTCTCAGTGGTGTGCTCGGGCGATTCGAGGACAAAGCTCGGGTCGCCGCCACCGTGGTCAGTATTCCCTCTGCTCTTCTTTTCTTTTTCTTCTTTCCTCTCCTTCATGTGTTATTGATGGCGGGTGGTGCTGGCCGAAACTGCGTTGCTGTGATTGGTGGTCGGGTGGAAGTTAAGGTTTGTGGGAGCGGGTCTGGATAAGATGTTGGGCTTGGGTTTTGGTGCTGGATTTACTGAATTAGATCCGGCAGTGAGGATCCATATTTCTGGTAAGAACCCGATGCCAATTTCTTTTCCTGTTCGTTAAGTTCTGCTCTACAAGTTGGATTGTTAATTGATTATCGTTTTTGGATGTTTCTGGGCGGTAGCAGAACGATTGTGGTGTGTTTTCTTGGCTTTGGTGAATTTTCCGGCGAGTTTGACCAGAATCCGGCGAGGCTTAGGAATTTTCCGGCGAGGCTCGGGTCACTGTTCCGGCAAATAGTGTCTTTTCGGCATTACGTGGTAATTCTCGGGCTTTGATGCGAATTTCGGTTCTTGTACTATCTTGTAGTGTAAATGCATTTAATATGTGCATTATGTAATAAATGAACTTTAGTGGAATTCGGGAGTTGCGAGTTGAGAGTGCGTGGCCGGAATATATTTCCGACGCGTTTAGAACCGTTAGGCCGAAAAGGTTGGGCTCGGGAGTTCAATTTGTCACGATTATGTTAACGGGCCGAGTCTAGGCCCAATAAATGTTAAGAGGAGTGTGTATGGGCTTTAGGCCCAATGACTATTATGAGAATGGGCTTTAGGCCCAATGGATAATTAAACTCGGTAACTATTATAGATATGGGCCTTAGGCCCAAAGGTAGACAAAACTTTATATCTAAGCTTAAGCGGACTTTTAGTTTTGGGCTAAGATTGTAAGACTGGACGGGCTTAGACCCATAATCTGTTTTAATCGGGCTTAAGGAATAAAGAGGACATATCGTTATAGTCACTGCATTAGCATATGCATTCACCGTAGTGGATGTGAACCTTATGTGTTGTATTTGTTATAAGTATAGGAGAGTTGAGGCAGAACATGGCTTCGGTTCCGAGGCAGTTAATATGGCCCAGGTGAGGACTTATAAACCTTTGTATGCATTACTGCCTACAATGCTCGATTAATTGTCTTGGTATATAAAGTGGTATTATTTGTTTGGCCTTGAATGCTGTATGCATGCTTGCCTACTTTACGGATGTTCTTGCTCACACCTTGTATTTTATTGATGATGTCCCTGGTGCAGTGTGCATGATTATATGAATTGTGTACCAGTGTGGTAAGATATGCCTGTCGAGTATGACTTGTTTTGTTTGTTAAATAACGTTATATATGGTTTGTGGTTCGTGTGGTGGACTATGGGCTGGAGGCCCGGACTTGAGAATAAGATGTAAAATCCACACAAACCGGGACAATCATGTGTAATGGTACACGAAACTCTTTAAGCATAATTGAGAATAAAATACTATAATAATTCTACTGTGGGGCTGTTGACCGGTTGGTTCGAGCGGGAAGTGATACCCCTCGGGATTTCATGCGGTTTAGCATATGGGTCTGTTATGACCGGTTCTACCTCCCTCCTTCTACCTTCCCCTTTCTACCTCCCTCTTTCTCTCTGTCTCTCTCTCTATGGATATGTTTGGGCTTCGTGCCTGGTTTATTTGGGCTTATGCCTGGTTGTCTCATGAGACGGGACCGAGCTCGACACACACAGCAGAGGGCCCTAATAAAACATTCAACCCTAATAACAATAATGTACAATGATAATTAAGTGATTAAAGAACAGTGTTGGTTTGAAGTCTGATGATGACTTGTTTGTTCATTGTGACTTGTCTGTGCATTGTGGTTGCTGTTGCCTGATGCCGGTGTACTTGTAGTTGATTTGTATTTGTATATTATTGGTTTATTTGTTTGCGGTGAGACAGTGGTTGGTCTCACCCCCCTCACAGACCTTTTACAGGTTAGCTGTTCGATGAGCAGTGGTGCATATCAGCAGGTGTCGGTACTTTCCTCCTCGGGTCGGATCCATAGGGTGCATTACATTCATATTTGTTTATGTATTTGTCTTCCGCTGCATACTCGAATTGTATTACTTATTGTCTGATATATTGCGTAATTATATGATGATTATCTTAATCGTGTCGTATCCCGGGTAGAAAGGGCAATTCAGTCTGTTCACATGCTTTAATTAATTTAATTAGATATTCTGGGGTACGGGTATTTAGTTGATGATTTTCGTGTCCCGGGATTGATAAGGGCAAATTAGTCATTTTATATTTAAATTCTATTTTATATTAACAAATTGGGACGCGGGCGTTTCAGAGTATCAGGCTCCTGTCGGCAAGTTGAGATCTTTGACTATTCCGCAGTGGAAGTGGGAGCATATTACTATGGACTTTGTGATCGGGTTACCGAGGACCCGGGGTCGACATGATGCCATCTGGGTCATTGTTGACAGGTTGACCAAGTCAGCTCTTTTCCTACCGATTCAGCAGACGGATACAATGGATAAGCTGGCGAGGTTATATGTTTCGGGTATTGTCTGTCTAGGGGTGTAAACGAGCCGAGTCGAGCCGAGTAGTGCCTTGCTCGACTCGAGCTCGTTAAGGAATTCCAAGCTCGAGCTTGTATATTTGAACTCGAGCTCGAGCTCGTTAGATTTTGCCATTACTCGAGCTCGGCTCGTTAAGGCTCGTTAAGTAGTGGTTTGCTTCGGTAGCTAGATCTCAACTCGACAGAGCTCGTTAACGCAAGCTCGTTTAAGCTCGATTAATGTTAAATAGACATTCAAAAAAATTTAAACACTCCAATCCAAATTCCAATTATAACTAAATTGTTAATACAGGTAAACCCTTGAGGAAAAGTACCGAAAGATGTTAAAAAATTGGTAAACACTTAATGAAAGATAAGCAAAAAAATTTCTACAAAATACTCCATGAATGAAACATTGCAAGAAGCTCCAACACCATAGCAATAAGCTCCAGCAGCCTACAATACAAATGAATGAAAGTGTTAATACTTAACAATATAAAAGCATAACTGCATGAATGAAAGTGTCATTATGTCAATCAAGAGTTGAAGTTGAACATGGAACCAATCCTAAGGGATATGATGAAACACATACAGATTCAATGACTAAGATGCAACATAGCCATCCCTATGGATATAATACATGCATTCTATGCCAAGTGTATGTATAAATCAAAGAAGTTCATTGTCTTTCAGTTGTGGCAGCAAATATCCTTGGTTCAGTTTTCAAGCACTGACAGTTAAATTCCTCTAAAATCTAAATTAGTGTCGGAATAACAAGCCAACAATAAAAGAGCAAAAGATAAAGTAAACATAAAACCAGCTTTGAGGTTTGATGGAGGGAGTGATGCGAGATATGATGGAGTGGATTCTGCACAGGCATAAATTCAGCATTTCTTGATCAAGAATATAAGATGACAGACAACAAGTAAAGTCTTCTACCAATAGAATCCGACATGAACAAAAAATTTTAGAGTGGCAATGAAGTTGTAAGATGACAGACAATAAGTAAGGTCTTCTACCAATAGAATTCGACATGAACCAAAAAATTTTAGAGCGGCAATGAAGTAAGATGACCCACAACATGTAATGTAAGTAAGGTCTTCTACCAATAGAAAGATCGACTTAACCACCAAATTTCTACAGCTAGCAGACATGGAAGAAACAGTGTAGCATCCTACCTCTACATCCATGTTGCATCATCCAAAGCTTATACATCTATATAAAGGATTCATAAGCCAGCACATGCAGGAAAACTGACAACCATATCCTCCAAAGGAGCAAAAAGCTTCGGAAGAATCCTATAACCTTTGTCTTTGAAGTCTGGAAAAAGGAAATATTGGTCAACAACAAATTACTCTCGTATAAAGATTCACTGGGGGATAAAACAAGAGAGGCAACAAAAAAAAAAAGAGTATACTTGTAACTGTGGTAACTGGTAAGTAATGCAATCCTTCAAATAAATAGACTATTTGTGACTACATGCCATCACAACGCAAGTCGGCCATGTCCTTTTTAAAATCATCATCATCAGCAGCCTCCTTCCATACCTTGCAGAATTAAGGACAATTAAATGACTGCAGAATTAAGTGAACATTACTTAGTATATGTTCATTTAAATACAAAGGAAATGATTAGATACTCACTTAACCGCGGTCTCATATGACTCTATAAAAAACCTGCAGTCAAGCTTCCTTTACGCTTCCTCCACGAAGCTATCGAACATGGTGTCGTAAACTCGTAATCTCTCCTAACTAAACAAAAACAAAATGACAAAAACATCGAAGCCATAAAAAGTTAACAAGATTGGCTGGTAGATCCAGCAAAATGATTCTATTAAGAGCTATATAATAAGCAGATTTACTAGAAAAATAGAGAAGCGAACATGAGAATAGCGAGTACCTGTTGATAATGGGTTTCTAAATGGAGCCAAAGCACAGCCACAAAATTTC
The DNA here is from genome assembly GCA_028386065.3 of Turnera subulata. Classification (NCBI taxonomy): domain Eukaryota; kingdom Viridiplantae; phylum Streptophyta; class Magnoliopsida; order Malpighiales; family Passifloraceae; genus Turnera; species Turnera subulata. The sequence goes on from JAKUCV010005258.1 coordinate 114,136, forward strand.
CTTCAAGAGGCCAAGCACGAATCCGAGGAACTTAGATTGGGGACAAAAAGAGAGAGATAGAGAGAGAGAGGACTTGGCGAGGGAGATTTCGGTGGTGGTGGGCTATGGTGAGCCACCGCCAAGGTGGTGGCCGGCGATGGATGGGTGTTTGGGTGATTGGGTTTTGTCGTGGAAATGGCTAAGAACTAGGGTTTGAAAGTTTCAGATTGGGGCTTTTTTTTGTCTAGGTTTAGTTTAGTCGATGTTTTTGGACAATGGAGACGATTAGTTTACTTAGTAAATTTGTCTTCTTTTTTTTTTGATCTTGTCTGTCATATTTTAATTTAATTTATTTTTAATTTTAACTTTTATTTAAATTTTTGGGCTTAAGAATGACATGACCCAACTTTTTACCTAAAGCCCATAACATTATATTGTGTCAAATGGCCCAACTTTTTACCCAAACATAAGGCCCATATCATCATATTATGGCAAAGCTCGATAAGGCTCGCGAGCTTCACGAGTCGAATACTGGTAAGCTCGAACTCGGCTCGATAGCCTTTCAAGCTCGACTCGAGCTCGACTCGAGCTCGATAAGCACGAGTCGAGTTCGAGTAGCTGCCGAGTCGATCCCGAGTAGCTCGCGAATAGCTTGACTCGCTTACACCCCTATGTCTGTCTACATGGAGTTCCAACTATCCATTGTGTCGGACAGGGATCTGAGGTTTACTTCCCATTTCTGGAAGAGCTTACAGTCAGCTTTGGGTACTAAGCTGAATTTCAGTACTGCATTTCATCCGCAGATCGATGGGCAGTCGGAGAGGATTATACAGACGCTGGAGGATATGGTTAGAGCATGTGTCCTCAACTTCAGTGGTTCTTGGGATGAGACATTACTGTTGGTTGAGTTTGCCTATAACAACGGGTATCACTCCAGTATCGGTATGGCGCCTTATGAGGCTTTGTATGGGCGGAAGTGTCGTAGCCTGATCTGTTAGGATGAGGAAGGTCTGAGACAAGTGGTTGGTCCGGACCTAGTCCAGGAGACTGTTGATCAGATCGAGGTGGTTAAGCAATGTATGAGAGCTGCTCAGGACCGGCAAAACAGTTTTGCCGATAAGCATCGTCGGGAGATGGAGTACAGTGTAGGTGACAGAGTTTTCCTCCGTGTTGCTCCCTGGAGAGGTGTTATCTGGTTTGGGAGGAAGGGCAAGTTGAGCCCTCGTTATATTGGTCCTTATGAGATTATGGAGCGGATTGGTCCGCTGGCCTACAAGTTGGCTTTACCGGAGGAGCTGTCGCGCATACATGATGTATTCCATGTTTCGATGCTGAGGCGATATCGGTCTGATCCTAGTCATATTGTGTCCCCGACAGAGGTGGAGGTTGCGGATGATTTGACCTATGTGGAGGAGCCGGTAGAGATTTTGGCTCAGGAGGTACGACAGTTGAGGAGTCGTACCATTCCTATGGTTCGGGTCAGATGGAGCCGTCATTCTCCGAATGAGGCTACTTGGGAGGTTGAGTCCCATATGAGGGAGCAGTATCCACATCTATTCTGATTTGCATATCTTGTAATTTTGAGGACGAAATTTTATTAATAGGGGTGGAACTGTAACGCCCCGAATTTTCATAATTTGACTTTTTGGAATTTTCGGAATTTTTGTTCCAATTTTACCCTCGAGGAATTTCTGGATTTTTGGACTAGGAAAATAAAATATTTTACCTTGGTTATATCGGTATTAAGTCGTTAGTATGACGGGTACGGCCTTCGTTGGAGTTAAATCGGGTTTCGGAGTTGGAAGTTAGGCTTATAAGTAGTTTCACTCAAACTACGTCGTTTTGGAGTCTTACAAAAAAAAAAACAGCCTAAGGGCGCGTTGACCAGGGGAAGAGTTGACCGTGCTTTAAGACAAAACGACGTCGTTTTGTCTAGCCGGTCAACCCTAAAACCCCCTTCCCTCTTCTTTTCTTTTTCTTCTTTCTCTCCTTTCTCTTCCGCGTCGCTGACCCCCCCTCTCTCTCTCTCTCCCCTACAAGACACTCTTCTTCGATTTGTTACTTCAATCGGTTGTACCCGAATCCCTCTCTTCCTCTTCACCCTCCGTCACTCTCGTCGTCAACAATATATCACGTACTTTTCTTCTCCTCGCCGTTCATCGCAGCTTCATCTCTCGCCGCGACTGGAGCACGCCGCCGCCGCTGCTGCAGTCGGGAGGGGAAGGAGCCACGAGCACGGGTGAGTTTTCTTGCTTCTTTTCCTCTTTTATTTTTCTTCTCGGGTTCTGATTTCTTCTCGGCTTGTGTGGAGGTGTCGTTGTTGATGGGTTGTGGTTGATGGCCGGCGATGTGTGGTTCTTGGACTCAGTTGTGCATCGCGGTTGTGTGGTCGGGTCTATTCGTCGGTGTGGGTGCGGTGCTTTTGGCCGTGTAGTGCTGGTGGCGGGTCGGTAGTGTGGAGGTGCTGATTTGTTAGTGTTTGGAGTTGACAAGACGACGCGGGTGATTCTGGTAAGTGCCTTGCATCTACTCTTTTCCTCTCAGATTTTTGTACTTGTTTGGTTAATTGAATCGGTGGTTTAGGTCTCGGTTGTGTGGGTCCTTCGCGGGCAGTGGCTGTAGTATCCGTGAAGTGCAGTTAGCATAAGGTGGTGACTTTGGGTGTTTTCCGGCGAGTTGATCGGAATCCGGCGAAGCTCGGGATTTTTCGACGAACGCTCGGGTATTGTTCCGGCGGACAGAATTTCTTTTCTGCTTTTGCACGGTAATTCCGGCTTAGTCCCGGGTTCAACTATTTGTATATGCTTCGTTGTTTCGAAAAATATGTGCATTTAAACATTAAAGATATTTAGTGGAATACCGTGTGCGGGGATGTGAGTGTGTGTAGCCGGGAATTTACCGACACGGGTAGAACAATAGGCCAGGAATATTTGGGCTCGGGAATGACCTTAGAACGGTATTTAGTAAAAACCGAGCCCAGGCCCCACTAACTGACTTTAAAGACCTTGAGACTTTGATGGACCTTAAGATATGGGCTTGAGGCCCAATGACTTAATTGGATGACCTTTGGACTCGGGTAACGGGCTTTAGGCCCAACTTCGTAATGGGCTTTAGGCCCGGGATTCGGTTTTGGACTTAGATGGGCTTTAGGCCTGGGGACTCGTTATGGACTTTAAGGAATGGGCTTTAAGCCCAAATTCATAAATTGGGATAATTGCAGACTTGTGGAAGTGGGCTTTAGGCCCGAGAAATTGTTTTGGGTTTTGATTGGCTTAAGCCCGGTTAACCTTAGGTCCTTATCTTTTGGAGTCTTTAGTGAGGAGTTATACCCTTTTGGGCTTAGACCCTAAAATTACTTAACCGGGTAGTTTGGGTCAGGTTTCACTCAGTTGAGCATATAAGTATCATGCATGCACGGTTTGCTATGATTGTTTTGTAATGGTTGTGTGTGCCGGTGTTCAGGCACGGGTAATACCTCGGGAGCTAGAGGATCTGTCTTGGGGAAGGCTCCACAGAATAATCGTCGTTGAGGTGACTTTATAAGTCTTTTTATGTTTGTATGCATGTGCTTGTTAGATTGGTTTGTTTGAGTTGCATGCCTTGTTTGTTAACATGCCGTGATCTGTATTGTGTGCCTGTGTGTTACTAGTTGCCTAATGAGCATGACTTTTAAATTGTTATGGAATATAACATGTGGAGTGATTTTGGGTGATCTGTGTGATGTACTGTGGGTTGGAGACCCGGATGCTTGATTGAGTTAATAATTCACACAACCCTGTTAAATCAAAACTCTTGGCACACATGAACTCTTAAGAATGAACAAGAATAATGTACAGTAGAAGATAGGCTACTCTGTGCCGATGACCGGTTAGTTCGAGCGGGAAGTGATACCCCTCGGGTTTGCATGCGGGATAGCATGGTATATGTGGTTTAGCATATGGGTCTGTGATGACCGGTTCTACCTCCCTCCTTTTACCTCCTCCTTTCTACCTCCCTCTTTCTATCTCTCTCTCTCTCTCTCTCTCTATGGTGATATTTGGGCTTTATGCCTAGTTATATTGGGCTTTCGCCCTGGTTGTCTTATGAGACGGGACCGAGCTCGACGCACACAGTAGGGGGCCCTGAATAATAAATATAATAATAAAACTCAACACACAACAGATGTAAAATATAAACGTTTGCTTTATGTGGTTGGCATGTTAGTACTGGTTATTGTGTGTTTGCTCACTTGTGCTTGTTTCTCTACTTTCCTTTCGAACTTGCTTTGCACACCTACATAACTAGCTTTATACTGCTCACTGAGTAGGCGACTCACATAATCGCCACCGTTGTTTTTCAGACTCTTAGTTAGCATGCATTCTCTCTCTTCCTTTCCGGAGTACGGACGTGGTTATCCCAGCAGGTAGCTGTGCTTCTTCTCCTGGTTGGATCCATAGAGCCGACTTGTATATTATATTCTTCTTTGTTTTTATTTTATCCTTATCTTCCGCTGCATTGGATTTTGTTGAGATGTCATTATTGATTTTTGGTTACTTTATTGGCGGGTTGCCGGGATTTGATACCTGATGATGTTTTGGCGGGATTGCCAGGTTGACTTATGGCTTGATAAGTTGGTTTCACTTGTTTTTATGACATCTCGCTTTATTAAGACTTTCCGATAATGTTTTGGTAGTGGATTTCGTGTCCTGGGTTTCAGGGGCAATTTGGTAAATTCCTTTCGATTAAGTATTTTTTATTTGTAAAATTGGGACACGGGCAGCTGAGTTGGTGAAGGTGCTCTCCTTGAGGGGGATAAAAAGCATCACGTCCCGTGTTCGAATCCCTAGTGCTGCAGCATGGCAAAGGATTTAATCGGGCGGAGGGAGTGATGTAACAATACCTGGATTTGGTGGGTCCTTCAGGGGGAGGGCCTTCACAAAAAAGGCGCCTTTTTAACTATGGATCCGAGCCCTGTCCAAGGGATAACGCCGCAGCCTGTCTGGAATGCACCCAACCTGTACCACAAATAACTCATCCTACGGGATGAAAACCCGCAGGTGAGGGGTGAGTCCGAAGTGCTCACGACTATGGATAGACAATCAATATGCACACTATACATACTCAAGGTCAAAACAGGTAAAACCCATCAAAATACACCACACCGAAAACAAATCAAAAGACTCAAACAAAAATTCCAATTTCCAATTTTATCTTTCCAGACCCCGTCACGGATAAGCTAGGGGTCAGACCTGGTTATCAACATATTTCGGGTGCCAAACCAAATCCAGAGAACCCAGGGATCGACATCCCAAAAATAATCACGGGATAGACATCCCAAGCATAGACATGCTTATCACAAGTAACCCAGGTCAAGGCCACCACAAAATAGTCTTAAACCATCGAGTCGTACCACTGCTTACCACGTGACAATTATATTATCATCATCAAAATCAAATCACAGGGATCAACATCCCTAACAAAAATCCCGGGATAGACATCCCTGTCCAAAATCAAGGATCGACATCCTTATCACAATTTATTATTAATCCATTATAATTAGTCCAAAAAGACGCAAGGATAAACATCCAAAAACCAACATGGGATAAACACCCCAAAAACCAATCAAAGCACTGGGATAAACATCCCGAAAACAAACATAGCAAATGTAGCAACCAACAATGCAATAATCAACAAACACAATAACCGAGTAATACAGGCACATATTGAAGGAAATCCATCCTCACCTTGGCCGATTACTCAACTCCGGAAACAATGACCGGTCCGACGCCGGCTCCTCGGGAAACTGCCCGATATCCGAACCTATACAACAAAACCATATATACACATAAATGCACATAATCGGTATACTACGATGCCAATACTGCGAATTAAACCCATCCCGGTTCATATCCGTTATTATTATCTTTTACCGAAAATATTATACCGTACGTATATCCGAATATAATTTCGGTACCATACTCTAATTAAAACTCTTAAAAATATTTTCATAAATTAATTATACTTCCCAAAATATAATTCCCAAGTATTATTATCTTTAGAAAACTTCATTTCCAGAAGTATAACCTTATAAACTTATTTTCTGAAAATAATTACGAATTTATAAATACACATTTATATTTCCAAATACTTTCCCAAACAATTATAAATCAATATAATTATATATATATTTTAGAAATCTATCTATATATATTTTCCAAGAATAATAACATATACATATTGTATTCCAGAGAAATAATAACATATAATTAAAATTTCCAGAAATATTTTCAAGGTATATATATATTTTTCAAACTAACTATAATAATAATTTACAAACAAAACTTAATTATCTTAATTTTCAAGAATCAAAGTATACATATTTTCTAAACCCCAAACCCAGAACATTACATATAATTTCCAAAATAATATTTACCCCTTTTTTTCCAGAAATTATTTAGCAGAAATTAATTTTAGCAGACAAAGATCCGGATTGCAACCCAGGGAGGGCGCGACCCGGCCACGACCCGCCCTGAAGAATCGGGTTGCTCACCTTGACGACGACGGCGGCGCGACTGACGGAAAGGGAAGGAGGCCGCAAGGAAGGCGAGCTCGAGGCGACTCCAAGGGCGGTGTAAAGGCGGAGCAGCGACGGCAGGAGAGGTTGTAGGCGCGGAGGAAGACGGATCCGCGGGTTTCAGGTCGCGACGGCGTGGCGAAGGCGAGGATGGCGGCGGTGCGTCGAGACTCGGCGGGGAATTCCGTTTGGTGAACAGTGACCCGAGGGGATCCGGGCTGGCGGCACTGTTACCGGGTTTCTTTCCTTTTTTTCTTCTTTTTTTTTTCTTTTCCCCTCTGTTTTTTCCGATTCCTATTTTTTTCTTTTTTTTTCTTTTTTTCCCTTACCTTTTTTTTCTTTTTCCTTCTTTTTTTTTTCTCTCTTTTTTTTTTTCTTTTTCTCTCTTTTTCTTTTTCTTCTCCTCTCCTCTCTTCCTCTCCTTCTGCTTTCTTCTTTTTATAGGCGTGAAAACGCTGTGCATCATGTGACTCCTTAATTGAGTCCGATCCGGACCAGAAAATAACTGATATCCCCTTAGTTATTTTCCGGTGTGTTTTTTCTGAAAATCCCGGGAGCCGAAAAATACCTACTTAGGCCCGAAAAATCCACAGAAAAATCACTAGCACGGGAAAACTCTCGGTTTCGAAAAACGACGCCCGATTTACCTTGAATTAAATACCCAAGATTAATTCAACAGTAAATCACGGTAAAAAGACTTTTACAGTCCCGGTAAAAATCAAAAATTTTACCCGGGCTGTTACAGTCTACCCACCTTAAAAAGAATTCCATACCCGAAATTCCGTCTTATCCGTGGGTCCTACCACAATAAGCTTCTGGCACACTCTGCCAGGTGTCCAAACTCATCCCGAGATACCGCCCTTAAGCGACATCTCATCCGCTTATAAATACCAAACCTCATAACTGAGACACTCACTCTCAGCCATGGACTCTCCACTCCGATCTCGAACTACCTCAGACTCCGAGAACAGCAGCTACATCGGCGGCACTGCTTTCCCGACAGCTCCGATGAAGAACCTTCGAAGAAGCGGTTCAAAACCAACATCATCGGCCTGAAAGAACACATGGTCGACTCCCCAAAACGACGAAAGAAGCGTGCCATCAAGAAGGCTGAAGATCGAAAGGTCAAGGCGACGGCTGAAAGCAGCACTCCGCAACAGACTCTGACGCAGCTGAACGTCTCTCTGAAGAAGATCAGCTCGGCGGTGATGCAAATCGAACTGGCATGCTCGGAGCTCTTCCCTCACATGAAAACCGTCCAAAAACTTGTAAAAGACCTAGAGAAGCATGTAACTCAATAGAGTACTTCTTCTCCGTATTGTAAAACCGTTATGAATTAAATAAAATAAGTTTTCTTTTGAATCCAAAACTCTTGTTAAATTATGAAAACTTATGCTAACAGAAAGTTAAAAACATCTCAAAGCAAAACAAAAATTAACAATAAGAATATAAAATCAAACATAAAGAAATTAAAAATAAAACTCGTTTAACAAAATCAAAACATAAAGAAGTTAAAACAAAAACATGTTTCCATGCTCGGCGCTCTAGATCGATCGTAACCATCCTCGATCCCGAGAAACGTGACATACGGAGCTAACGGTGACGTCGGTTTCCCTCGTGAAAAAGACATCCGTTATCTCACAAGGCGGTGATCACGAGCACATCCTGTGTCCCTCGAAAGAAACGTACCCACTCGTTCACAAATTCCGCATGAGCCAAAAGCGTCTGTCAAGTCTCGTTTCTCTCCATGATGTCCGAACAGCTGTAAGCTTGACGCACATGCGCTCTACTCGAGGTGTGGTCCCATCCACCTAGCCACAACGGTCACGGATGCATGTGATGAAAGATGCAAGAAAATATAGTAAAACCATGAAAAGAAAGGACAAGGTAGCCAGAGCGAAAGAAAATCAAGAGATGGAAAAAGGCTGAAAAACACTGGCATTGTAGCCCGAAAAACGTATAAAGTGTCGAAGCAATAAATGAAGCAACGGCAAAATTTTCAAAAAGCAAATCTTGAAAATCGAAAATAGTAATCACGCTCCCCATAAGAGTATAAAAGACGGAGCGGTGAGGTGTAAATCATCAAAAGCATTTTAAAGCAAACAAACCGCTTAGGCAAATAAAACATAACGTTCATAAAACAAAACCCCACTCGTCCAAAACAAGATGCCTGCTCCATCATCCGTCTTCTTCGTCGAAGGTGTCAACCTAGGCAGAAGAAACCGACTGGCCTACAGCATGATCAACGAGCGTCCAGAAGAACTACCGAATGAGCTCGGCAGAACGCCACGTCTGGTCTTTGTCGACGAACTCTACTCATCCAGATTCTTCGTCACTCCCATGGAAGAGACGTTCTTCCTGGAGGACCATGGAACGCAAAGGACCTCCTTCTACGGATCGGCAAACTCCGTCATGTTTTTCATTTCTGAAAGACTTCAGGAGTTCAACCTAGAGTCCACTTGCCAATTCCCGGAGCAAGGTGCCTACTACCAACTCTCGATGACGGCCCAAAGCATGCCCAGAATGACTCGTTTACCCCCAACTTGGCCAAAAGCCCGACTACTAGTGTGGAACTGTAGAGGAGTAGCTAGGCGTTCTTAGGAGTTCTCGCGTACTCTAAGGGACCTGAAGAACCAATACAAGCCCAACATGGTTCTTCTCACGGAGACACAATGGCGACCTGAGGACGATCACGGTCTCATCCCACTCCGGTTCCCTGCAGCAAACCGGTTCGAGCTTCCCGGCCAGAACAACGCAGGCGGCATGTGGTTCTCGTGGAGCGACAGGATCACGGTCAACATCAACAATGACCCCAACAGCTTCAGGGTCAACGTCGTTCCGAGGGGATAAATGTATTTTTATTTTTATAAAATATTAATGTAATATTTATGTTTGTAATGATAATATTAGTAATATTAATAATATTTATATTTCCGCTTATTTATGGCATCATTTACCTCTTATGTGAATGTTCTACGACAGTTGGCGTCCCTTGACTGGATCCATAATGCACTAACTAAAATGATATAAAATAATAAACAAATGGAGCGAACTATGCAAACAATGACAAAAAACACACAAAGACTGCCCAACAAAACCTAACGCCCGCTCCGCTACCAAAATGAAACGCCATGACCTATATTTACCGTACACAGTAAACACGTGCCGGAACTGTGACAACCCAACCAAACCAAGCCAGCATACAGTGTATACAACAGATAACCCGGGCTCAACAGCCCAAAATAGAAAACATCAATAACAACATATCCGGCCCAATGGCCCAACAATAGCAGAAATAATGCACAGCGGAAGACTTAATAACTCACAAAACACTGCATGCGACACTGATGCAAACTATGGATCCGAGCCCTGTCCAAGGGATAACGCCGCAGCCTGTCTGGAATGTACCCAACCTGTACCACAAATAACTCATCCTACGGGATGAAAACCCGCAGGTGAGGGGTGAGTCCGAAGTGCTCACGACCATGGATAGACAATCAATATGCACACTATACATACTCAAGGTCAAAACAGGTAAAAACCATCAAAATACACCACACCGAAAACAAATCAAAAGACTCAAACAAAAATTCCTAATTTTATCTTTCCAGGCCCCGTCACGGATAAGCTAGGGGTCAGACCTGGTTATCAACATATTCCGGGTGCCAGAACAAATCCAGAGAACCCAGGGATCGACATCCCAAAAATAATCAAGGGATAGACATCCCAAGCATAGACATGCTTATCACAAGTAACCCAGGTCAAGGCCACCACAAAATAGTCTTAAACCATCGAGTCGTACCACTACTTACCACATGACAATTATATTATCATCATCAAAATCAAATCACAGGGATCAACATCCCTAACCAAAATCCTGGGATAGACATCCCTGTCCAAAATCAAGGATCGACATCCTTATCACAATTTATTATTAATCCATTATAATTAGTCCAAAAAGATGCAAGGATAAACATCCAAAAACCAACATGGGATAAACACCCCAAAAACCAATCAAAGCACTGGGATAAACATCCCGAAAACAAACATAGCAAATGTAGCAACCAACAATGCAAAAATCAACAAACACAATAACCGAGTAATACAGGCACATATTGAAGGAAATCCATCCTCACCTTGGCCGATTACTCAACTCCGGAAACAATGACCGGTCCGACGCCGGCTCCTCGGGAAACTGCCCGATATCCGAACCTATACAACAAAACCATATATACACATAAATGCACATAATCGATATACTACGATGCCAATACTGCGAATTAAACCCATCCCGGTTCATATCCGTTATTATTGTCTTTTACCGAAATTATTATATCGTACGTATATCCGAATATAATTTCGGTACCATACTCTAATTAAAACTCTTAAAAATATTTTTATAAATTAATTATACTTCCCAAAATATAATTCCCAAGTATTATTATCTTTAGAAAACTCCATTTCCAGAAGTATAACCTTATAAACTTATTTTCTGAAAATAATTACGAATTTATAAATACACATTTATATTTCCAAATACTTTCCCAAACAATTATAAATCACCATAATTATATATATATTTTAGAAATCTATCTATATATATTTTCCAAGAATAATAACATATACATATTGTATTCCAGAGAAATAATAACATATAATTAAAATTTCCAGAAATATTTTCAAGGTATATATATATTTTTCAAACTAACCATAATAATAATTTACAAACAAAACTTAATTATCTTAATTTTCAAGAATCAAAGTATACATATTTTCTAAACCCCAAACCCAGAACATTACATATAATTTCCAAAATAATATTTACCCCTTTTTTTCCAGAAATTATTTAGCAGAAATTAGTTATATATATATATATATGTGTTATTATTATTTAAAGAGACAAAGATCCGGAATGCAACCCAGGGAGGGCGCGACCCAGCCACGACCCGCCCTAAAGAATCGGGTTGCTCACCTTGACGACGACGGCGGCGCGACTGACGGGAAGGGAAGGAGGCTGCGAGGAAGGCGAGCTCGAGGCGACTCCAAGGGCGGTGTAAAGGCGGCGCGGCGACGGCAGGAGCGATTGCAGGCGCGGAGGAAGACGGATCCGCGGGTTTCGCCGCTGGTCAACGGCGCGTCACGGCGGCTCCGGCGATGGAAGACGACGGGTTGCGACGGCGTGGCAAAGGCGAGGATGGCGGCGGTGCGTCGAGACTCGGCGGGGAATTCCGTTTGGTGAACAGTGACCCGAGGGGATCCGGGGTGGCGGCACTGTTACCGGGTTTCTTTCCTTTTTTTCTTCTTTTTTTTTCTTTTCCCCTCTGTTTTTTCCGATTCCTATTTTTTATTATTTTTCTTTTTTTCCTTACCTTTTTTTCTTTTTCCTTCTTCTTTTTTTTCTCTCTTTTTTTTCTTTTTCTCTCTTTTTCTTTTTCTTCTCCTCTCCTCTCTTCCTCTCCTTCTACTTTCTTCTTTTTATAGGCGTGAAAACGCTGTGCATCATATGACCGCTTAATAATGCAGTCCGATCCGGACCAGAAAATAACTGATACCCCCTTAGTTATTTTCCGGTGTGATTTTTCCGAAAATTCCAGGCCCGAAAAATACCGACTTAGGCCCGAAAAATCCAAGGAAAAATCACAAGCGCGGAAAAACTCTCGGTTTTGAAAAACGACGCCCGATTTACCTTGAATTAATTACCCAAGATTAATTCAACAGTAAATCACGGTAAAAAGACTTTTACAGTCCCGGTAAAAATTAAAAATTTTACCCGGGCTGTTACAGTCAATACAAGTGAAAAAAAAAGTCAAGGTTATGAAAAATAATTCTTAATATAATATACGTAGTCGTCATAAAATAACATAATAAAACCTTTTCCCCATATAATAATATTTTAAAACAAAAAATACTGTAGTACCTTCAATATTAAAATAAATAATAGAATTATATTAAAAATGAGAACAAAAAATAAATTGAACATTTCTATTATCCTTATTAAAAAATAATTAGAAATACCAATTAATTATTCCTCCAAAAGTGAATGGATGAAAGCCAATGTTAATGCACCACAACAGATGATGGTGTTGCTAATATAAGTACTAACCAATGTTTTAAAGACTTTATTCGTAAATATTCAATATTTTCTATCTAATCTTATCCTTTGTGACCTTCCAGTCTTGTGTAGAAGGGACATGGAATATGTCGTAAATAATCTTGTAACAGCCCGGGTAAAAATTTTAGATTTTTACGGGGACTGTAAAAATCTTTTTACTGTGATTTACCGTTGAATTAATCTTGGGTAATTAATTCAAGGTAAATCGAGCGTCGTTTTTTGAAACCGAAGGTTTTCCCGCGCTCGTGATTTTTCCGTGAATTTTTCGGGCCTAAGTCGGTATTTTTTTTGGGTCCCGAAATCTTCGGAAAAATCACACCGGAAAATAACTAAGGGGGTATCAGTTATTTTCTGGTCCGGACCGGACTCGCTCCATAATGCAGACAAGCTGCATTATTAGAGAATCACACGCCGCACAGTAATCTACGGCTTATAAAAGGGAAGCAGGAGAAGAGAAGGAGAGGAAGAGGAGAAGGAAAAGAAAAAAAGATAGAAAAGAAGAGAAAGAAAAAAAAGAGAGAAAAAGAAAAAAAGAGGAAAAGAAAAAAAGAGAGAGAAACAAAAAAGAAAAGAAAAAGGAAAAAAAAGGAAAGAAAAAAAATAGGAAAATAGAAAAAAAAGAAACAGAGAGGGAGTAAAGAAAAGAAAAAATAAAGAAAAAAAAAGAAAATCGGAAAATAGGAAAAAAGAAGAAGAAAAAAAGAACAAAATAGAAAAAAAGAAAAAAAATGAACAGTACCGTCACCTTCCCCTCCCCCGGTTACTGTGCATGGCGACGAGTTCCAGGCCGCCTCTCGACACACTGCCGCCACCAGCATGCTCCCCTCACCGTCGCCGACCTGTCACCGCCTTTCCCGAGTTCTTTCGCCGTCGGACGCTCCTTCGACGAAGAAGACGGATGATGGAGCAGGCATCGTGTTTTGGACGCGTTGGTGTTTTGTTTTTTTTTAGAATTGTAGTTTTGTTTGCCTTCGCGTTTTGTTTGCTTTAAGATGCTTTTGATGATTTACGCCTCACCGCTCCGTCTTTTATACTCATATGGGGAGCGTGATTACTGTTTTCGATTTTCAAGATTTGCTTTTTGAAAATTTTCCGTTGCTTCACTTATTGCTTTGTACTTTATACGTTTTTCGGGCTACAATGCCAGAGCTTTTCAGCCCTTTTCCATCTTACGATTTTCTTTCACCCTGGCTATCTTGTCCTTTCTTTTCATGGTTTTACTATATTTTCTTGCATCTTTTATCACATGCATTCGTGACCGTTGTGGCTAGATGGATGGGACCATACCTCGAGTAGAGCGCATGTGCGACAAGCTTACAGCTGTTCGGACATCGTGGAGAGATACGAGACTTGACAGACGTTTTTGGCTTATGCGAAAATGTGAACAAGTGGGTAACGTTTCTTTCGAGGGACACAGGACGTGCTCGTGATCATCACCTTGCGAGTTAACGGATGTCTCTTTCATGAGGGAACCGACATCACCGTTAGCTCCGTATGTCACGTTTCTCGGGATTGAGGATGTCCACGTCCGATACGAGCACCGATCATGAAAACGTGTTTTGTCTTAACTTCTTTATGTTTTGGTTTTGTTAAACGAGTTTTGTTTTTAATTTCTTTATATTTGATTTTATATTCTTATAGTTGATTTTTATTTTGTTTTGAGATGTTTTATTTTTCTGTTCAACGAGAGATTTCGTAACACAAGAGATTTTGATTTAAAAAGGAAAACTTATTTTATTTATTTCATAATAGTTTTACAACAGGAGAAGAAGTACTCTATGGAGCTACTTGCTTCTCTAGGTCTTTTACAAGTTTTTGGACGTTTTTCATGTGAGGGAAGAGCTCTGCGCATGCCAGTTCTATCTGCATCACCGCCGAGCTGATCTTCTTCAGTGAGACGTTCAGTTGCATCAGAGTCTGCTGCGGAGTGCTGCTTTCAGCAGTTGCTTTGCCCTTCCGATCCTCAGCTTCTTTGGGAGCACGCTTCTTTCGCCGTCTGCTTGAGACGGCCATGTGCTCTTTCAGGTCGATGATGCTTGACTTGAACCGCTTCTTGGGAGGTTCTTCATCGGAGCTTGTCGGGAAAGCAGTGCCACCGATGTAGCTGTTGTTCTCGGAGTCTGAGGTAGTCCGAGATCGGAGTGGAGAGTCCATGGCTGTGTGTGAGTATGCCAGTCATGAGGTTTTGTTCTTATAGAGGACGAGATGTCGCTTAAGGGTATAAGCAGTATCTCGGGTGGAGTTGGACACCTGGCAGAGCGTGCCAGAAGCTTATCGTGGTAGGACCCACGGATAAGACGGAATTTCGGGGACGAAATTCTTTTTAAGGTGGGTAGATTGTAACAGCCCGGGTAAAAATTTTGGATTTTTACGGGGACTGTAAAAGTCCTTTTACTGTGATTTACCGTTGAATTAATCTTGGGTAATTAATTCAAGGTAAATCGAGCGTCGTTTTTCGAAACCGAGGGTTTTCTCTCGCTCGTGATTTTTTCGGGCCTAAGTTGGTATTTTTTTCGGGTCCCGGAATCTTCGGAAAAATCACACCGGAAAATAACTAAGGGGGTATTAGTTATTTTCTGGTCCGGACTGGACTCGCTCCATAATGCAGACAAGCTGCATTATTAGAGAATCACACGCCGCACAGTAACCTACGGCTTATAAAAGGGAAGCAGGAGAAGAGAAGGAGAGGAAGAGGAGAAGGAAAAGAAATAAAGAGAGAAAAGAAGAGAAAGGAAAAAAAAAGAGAGAAAAAGAAAAAGAGAGGAAAAGAAAAAAAAGAGAGAGAAAAAAGAAAAGAAAAAGGAAAAAAAGAAAAGAAAAGAAAAAAACAGAAAAATAGAAAAAAAAGAAACAGAGAGGGAGTAAAGAAAAGAAAAAAAGAAAAAAAGAAAATCGGAAAATAGGAAAAAAGAAGAAGAAAAAAAGAAGAAAATAGAAAAAAAAAAGAAAAAGAAAAAAATAAAATGAACAGTACCGTCACCTTCCCCTCCCCCGGTTACTGTGCATGGCGACGAGTTCCAGGCCGCCTCTCGACACACCGCCGCCACCAGCATGCTCCCCTCACCGTCGCCGACCTGTCGCCGCCTTCCCTGAGTTCTTCCGCCGCCGGACGCTCCTGCACAAGCCGTTGACCCGGCGAAGAACCCGCGGATCTAGCTTTTCCGCGCCTGCCGCCTTCTGCCGTCGCCGCCGCGCCCTCTCTGCTGCCGTTCCAGAGTCGCCTCAGCCTCGCCGGCCCCGCGCTCTCTTCCTCGCGCCTGTGCTGCCGCCGTTCGCCGCTGCAGGTGAGCAACCCGATTCTTCTGGGCGGGTCGCGCCCCCATGGGTGCTGGGTTGCCGGGTTACTCTTAAAAAAAAAGAAAAACATTTATACATTTATATATCTATTTGTTGGTATTTGTTTCTGAAAAAAAAATATCTATTATTTTGGAAATTTACATATATTATTCTGGGGAAATATATGGTAATTATAAATAGTTTTTTTGAAAAAAAAACATATACTTGATTTTGGAAAAAATTAAGATAATTATGTTTTGTTTGTAAATTATTATTATGGTCATTTTGAAAAATATATATACCTTGAAAATATTTCTGGAAATTATAATTATACGTTATTATTCCTCTGGAATACAATATGTATATGTTATTATTCTTGGAAAATATATATAGGTATATTTCTGAAATATATATAATTATGTTGAATTATAATTGTTGGAAAAGTATTTTGTCTTAGAAAATAAAAATGTATATATATATATATTAAATTGTATTTATTTTTAGGTAAATTTTTATGATTATATATTTTCTGGGAAATAACATATATCATATGATTAATATACACATATATTTTTGGTAAATGACAATATTTGGTAATTATATTATGGTAAATAGTTTTATTAAAAATGTAATATTTTAGAAAATATATATATACATATGTTATCTTTTTCAGAAAATTATGGTGATTATATTTTGGAAAAGTATAATTAATTTATGAAAATATTTTGAAAAGAGTATTAATTAAAGTATAGTACCGAAATTATATTCGGATATACTTATGGTATAATATTTTCGGTAAAGGGAAATAATAAAAGAATATGTAACCGGGATAAGTTTATTACGTAGTTTTGGCATCATAGCATACCGATTATGTGCATTTATGTGTATATATTGTTTTGTGGTATAGGTTCGGATATCGGGCAGTTTCCCGAGGAGCCGGCTTTGGACCGGTCATTTCCTTCGGAGTTGAGTAATCGGCCAAGGTGAGGATGGATTTCCTTCAATATGTGCCTGTATTACTCGGTTATTGTCTTTGATGATTATTGCTTTGTTGGTCGTTGCTTTTGCTGTGGTTTGTTTCGGGATGTTTATCCCAGTGTCCTGATTGTTTTTGGGATGTTTATCCCCGTGTTGAGTTTGGATGTTTATTTCGGCATCATTTTGGTATAAGAATAATAAATTAAATAATAAATTATGATAAGGATGTCGATCCTTGGTTTTGGAGCGGGATGTCTATCCCGGTATTTTGGTTAGGGACGTTGATCCCTGTGACTTGATTTTGAATAATGATAATATAACTGTCACGTGGTAAGTAGTCGTACGACTCGATGGTTTAAGACTGTTTTGTGGTGGCCTTGACCTGGGTTACTTGTGATAAGCATGTCTATGCTTGGGATGTCTATCCCGTGATTATTTTTCGGATGTTTATCCCTGGGTTCGTATTTTTGGGATGTCGATCCCTGGGTTCTCTTGGATTTGGTCTGGCACCCGGAATATGTTGATAACCAGGTCTGACCCCTAGCTTATTCGTGACTGGGCCTGGAAAAGATAAAATTGGAAATTGGATTTTTATTTGAGTCTTTTTGGTCTTGGACCAGTTTTGGGTCGAATCTCTGGATTGTCTTATTTTGGCTGTTATGCCTTTATTTTCGCCTTGAGTAATTTTTTGGGTTGCATATTGATCGTCTATCCATGGTTGTGAGCACTTCGGACTCACCCCTCACCTGCGGGCTTTCATCCCGTAGGATGAGTTATTTGTGGTACAGGTTTGGTGCATTCCAGACAGGCTGTGGCGTTATCCCTTGGACAGGGCTCGGATCCATAGTTTGCATCTATGTCGCATACAGTGTCTTTGTGAGTTATTAAGTCTTCCGCTGTGCATTGTTTTACTATTGTTGGGCCATTGGGCCGGCTATGTCATTTTTGATGTTTTGGGCTGTTGAGCCCGAGTTTCTGTTGTATACACTGTATGCTGGGCTTTGTATGGTTGGGTCGTCACAGTTCCGACACGTGTTTACTGTGTACGGTAAATACGGGTCGAGGTGTTTCAAATCTAGTAATAGGAAGTACCTCGACTCTGTCTTCAATTTATACAGATAGACATACAAGCCCTTCTCTCAATGTAAAAGAAGAAAAACCATTAATTATAATTTCTAGAGCACGTAATGTATAAATAATATGAAGAACAATCAAACATAACCTTAGTTTCGTTGGTTTACTCCCACTTTTTGTGGGTTTAGTCTCACTTTTTGTGAGTTTGTTTCTCTCATTCGAGAGTTTTTTCACCGTTTTTGGTGTTTCAAATAAGACTATGGGAGACAAAAGTCATGAAGGAAGATTCGATTTGAAGAATGATTCTCTATCTAATACAGAAATTTACCAACAAAGGGATATTTTTGCCACAGGTATCCTGAATGAAGAATGCTCATTTCCTAAAAAAAAAACATAACCTTATAAAAAAAATCTATATCAATATTAATTAAACATAACAAATTGCAATAATTAATCCGCTAAAATATCAGTTTATTAAAATATTATTTTTTGTATAGTTTCTTAAGAAAAAAGAGAGAGAGAGATCAAAACAACAAATTGCAATAAACAAATTATTAATTTTCTTTCACTTCTTTTTTCCTATCAAATTTGACAAAATATTTAGGCTTTTTAATGCCAAAAATGTTAGGAGTTGATTAAATTATTAAATTCACGATAAATAAACCTTTTCCGCCTTATCCATAATTTTACACTCTCTGAACTGTCTCCTCCTCCTCCGACCACCTTATCGCCGGCAGCGTCAGCGGCGGCGTCTCAAACTTACGGCTTTTGGACTTGGGTAGCGGAAGAGGTAGAAGAAGGGAGAGAATGGAGCAAAGCATCCGTGGCGGTTTTGTCGTTCACAGCCAGCAGATACACATGGGTAAGGGTTGGTATACTGTTATCCCTCGCTTTCCTTTCTCCTTCGTCGCCGCCGCCACCACCCCCGGTAAGTCGTCTTCTCGCCTTCTTGGTCTTCGCAATCGAGATAGTAATAATATTGCTGTTGCCTCCAATGGAGGAAGGGGACGAAGCAGTCCAAGACACAACAAAACACAAACCAAACCAAAAAGACAAAAATACATCAAACCCACATATGCTGGTGATACTCTGGAGGGCGTCTTGTCTTCCTTCCGTAGAATGCTTGACGAGGTTCCTTTGCCTGACATTGGCAAATTCAATGACTTATTGGAGGTCCTTGTCCGAATGAGACATCATGAGACAGTAATCTTGCTGTCCAAACAAATTTTACAGCGAGGACTCACCCCCGACGAATCTACACTCTTCATTTTGGTCAAATGCTTATGCAGGACTGGGAGAGCCGATTCGGTTGTTGGGTTGCTAAGACGGAGGATGGACAAAAAAGAAGAAGAACAGGCCTGTGAGGGTTTGGATGTCTTCTCCGAAATGATCAGCAGAGGGGTTTCACCAAATGTTTACACGTTCAACTCCTTGCTTATTGCTCTTTGCAAACAAGGCAGGACTTCGGAGGCTAAAGGCTTGCTCCAAACAATGGATCAATGGGGTATCCGTCCTCATGTTTCCACTTACACTTCACTGAATAAGGTGCGGAAGATAGATGAAGCTAAGGAACTCTTTGATGGTATGTCTCGTATAGGAATTTCACCAAATGTTGCCACCGCTACTGCATTGCTCGAAGCTTTTGTCAAAGAAGGCAGGCTTTCGGACGCTCAAGCTTTGCTCGAAACAATGGGTCAATGGGGTATCCGTCCCAATGTTTTCACTTACAGTATGCTAATGAATGCATATTGTTTGCGCAGACAAATGGATAAAGCTAGACAAGTGTTTGATCTCATGATGAGCTCTGGTTGCAGACCTGATGTTCGGAGTTACAGCATTCTCATCAATGGATACTGTAAGATGAAGAAGATAGATGAAGCTAAGGAAGTTTTTGATGGGATGTCTCGTAATGGAATTTCACCAAATGTTGTCACCTTCACTATAATGGTCGATGCTTTTTGCAAAGAAGGCAGGTTTTTGGACGCTCAAGCTCTGCTCGAAACAATGGATCGATGGGGTATCCGTCCCGATGTCTTCACTTACACTTCAGTAATGAATGGATATTGTTCGTGCGGAGAAATGGATAAAGCTAGAGAAGTGTTTGATTTGATGATGAGCACTGGTTGCACACCTAATCTTCATAGTTACAGCATCCTCATTAACGGATACTGTAAGATGCAAAAGCTAGATGAAGCCAGGGAAGTCTTTGATGGTATGTCCCGTAATGGAATTTCACCAAATGTTGTCACCTTCACTATATTGGTGGATGCTTTTTGCAAAGAAGGCAGGTTTTTGGACGCTCAAGCTCTGCTTGAAACGATGGATCGATGGGGTATCCGTCCCAATGTCGTCACTTACCCTTCAGTAATGAATGGATATTGTTCGTGCGGAGAAATGGATAAAGCTAGAGAAGTGTTTGATTTGATGTTCAGCACTGGTTGCACACCTAATCGTCGTAGTTACAACATCCTCATTAACGGATACTGTAAGATGCAAAAGCTAGATGAAGCCAGGGAAGTCTTTGATGGTATGTCTAGTACAGGAATTTCACCTGATGTTGTCACCTTCAACTCCTTGGTCGATGCTTTTTGCAAAGCAGGCAGGTTTGCGGAGGCTCAAGCTTTGCTCGAAACGATGGATCAATGAAGTATCTGTCCCAATGTTGTAACTTACAATACACTAATGAATGGATATTGTTCGTGCGGAGAAATGGATAAAGCTAGAGAAGTGTTTGATTTGATGATGAGTACTGGTTGCACACCTGATCTTCGTAGTTACAACATCCTCATTAAAGGATACTGTAAAATAAAAAAGATAGATGAGGCCATACAGCTTTTTGGGAAATGTCTCGGATAGGTTTGGTTTCCGATACTGCTGCTTGCAATACTCTTTTAAGCGGCTTATTACAACTCTTCAGTGACATGAGTGCCAATGGCCACACGCCTGATGCAATAACTTGTTCCACTTTGGTAGATTGTTTACAGAAACTAGGGCGCGGTGATGAGGCAGTAGTGCTATTGCGAACTATGGGAAATCATTTGGGGAAGCCTAATACGGTGCTATAATGTCCTCTTTCGTGGCATATGAAATTCAGGATTTCTTGGACATACAAAAGATCCATTTGACTCTCCATGTCTGAAAGGCTTGCGATCAATCAGATGCCTGGACATGTTGCATAATGATGGATTGACTTTGCAAGAGAGGGTCCCCTATGAGGCATATAATGTTTCAGGAAAATTGAAAAGGATGGCTGCAGGACAGTTTTGTTTTTGATTGGAGGGTTGGTTCTGCCCTGCAATCCACAGCCTCTATCTACAATTCAATGGAAGTGAGCCACCACTTTTTAATTCCTAGCTTGTTTTCCCTTCACAATGTCAAGCAAAAACTTATATGTTAAATGTCAGATTCAGGGGATGATGTAGAATCAATATTGTAAATGTATAGCCATTTATACGGATTTCCTAATCCTCTTCGGCTTTGTTTTCTAGAGTCTTTGCTTTTATTTGCTTGGCTTCTGCACTGCATCAAGTTTTGCAGCCCTACTACAAGGTGCTTTTGCCTTCTGTTCCTAATTCACTGAGATTTCTTTTCCTTGTGAATACCAACTTTGATTATTAAATTGGATACATGTTCCGCTTTGATTATTAAATTGAAATGCATGCTTTCTAATTCTCTACTGATGTTTTATAAACAAACAATATGCAGGTGGACAATTGCATTAGCTATGGTTTATTTTGCAGTACGATATGCCATCCGGTGTAGCTTTTAACTAGTTAGTTAACTATCCATGCTTTGCTGCGGGGTCGAAGAGTTGAATATAATACAGTCCTTGGGTGAAATTTGCATTGTAAGGAAGCCCAGGAGGACATAAATGAATATGTTAAAGGTTGCTCCGTGAGCGCTAACTATGGCGACCTTTCCTACAAAACTGGGGGATTTGGATCTTTGGGGGCGCTGGACGAGAAATACGCAGTCTTTCTTAAAGAGAATTCAGCTTGGACTCCGTTGAAAGTTGAAGTGTGACGAGATCGTGTGCAACAAAATGTCTTGATAATTAACTCTTCATGTCTTTTTTTTTTTTTTTGTTTACATTAATTTAAGAGACGTTGGTGGATTTTCATGTTTCTTGTTGAAATTAGAAAGAAAACAAATTAGCGGTGTCATTCTGGCCTCCTCATCCCTTCAGACAATTTATTCTCCGTAATTAACATTTCTATAAAAGAGATGTTATAAATAAATTATGGTGAATGTTGAAACGCCCCGACCCGTATTTACCATACACAGTAAACACGTACTGAAACTACTCTTATTAACAGATCAGACAGTACATCGCAGTAAAATACTACACATAAATTCCAAATACAACAGCACACCATGTTACAGTTGTCTCCCATATTCGGGGACCATTATTCAATCCACTCGTATTAATAGCAACATAACTCAATAGACAACACCCAAGCAATAAAGGATAGCAGCAACATAGCAACATATACGACACAGCAGCGGAAGACTTAAATGCAGATGCAGCGGAGGTATGGATCCGGAGTCAGGTGGAGAAGAAAGCAGCAGCCATCGTACGTCGTACCTGAACTACGAAGCAACCAAACCTACGGGATGAAACCCCGCAGACGAGGGGTGAGTCCGAAGTGCTCACCGACGAAGGATAAACAGAGATATATATTCAACCGTAATACTTTCGAAGTAAGCACAACAATCTCAACAGAAAGCACAAACAATCACAACACAAGAAAACTACCATAAACAACTATGCCAAGACCAAAAGAATGCTTAATTATTTTCTTATTACCAATTTTATCTTCTGGGCCCGTCACTGGACAAGCTAGGGTCGTACCTGGTTATTAACTAATTCTGGATGCCAGGCCAAATCACAAACCGGGATCAACATCCCAATACCAACAATCCGGGATCAACATCCCAATAACAATAAATCCGGGATCAACATCCCAATATCACAAATCCGGGATCAACATCCCAATAACAACATCACCCGGGATCAACATCCCCATCAACCAACCAAACCGGCCATGACACCACAGAACTAGTCTCTAACCATCTAGTCGTACCTCTACTTTCCACGTGACAATTATATCATCATCTCAAATTCAATTCCAATTCCATTACTCTATCATCAATTACTCAACTTTTTATCATCTCAGATTATTTCTCAAGCTCAACCAGCCAATAATTTCATATCACTATATTCTCACGATTAACAGCTCAATGGTTACTCACAATATCACAAACCAACAGCACGTTCTAGCAACATCATGGCAAAATCCACAGCAAATAAATAACAAACAATAATCATCAACAATTTCCATAGCAATCATATAATAGCCAATAATCGATTCAACAGTTCAATCAAACAACAAAATCAAACACAGTATTACAGGCACATATCCAAGGTTATCCATCCTCACCTTAGCCGATTATCAAGTTTGGAAATGCCCCACAGACTCCAAGTCCGGTTCCTCAGGTATCTGCTCGTTATCAACTCCTATATCAAGCAAATAATATGCACACATAAGTGATATGCAATGTCATGCTACTACTGTATATCGGAAATTAAATACGAACTCGTCTCGGTTATTTCCCCGGGTTATTTCTCCATTGTCATCATCATTCGCCATTTATTTCCAGTGTCTAAAATAATACTACTCATATACTTATACCCGGATACTTTCCTAGTACAATACCTACTTTGATAATACCCTTTCCATATTTATTTTTACAAGTATGTACTTTCCAAAATTATTAATTACTATTTTTATTATTATTATTTTTCCATGATTATCTCCTCAATTTAATTACTCTACTATTTGTATTTTCCCATAACACTAATTATTTCCAAAATTATTTCTATTTTATTTTCCAAAATATTATTATTTCTCCAAATTTTTCCCAAACATTATTTTCACAATTTATTTTTATTTCCAGGTTATTATTCCCAAAATTATATATTTTTTTTTTTTATTAAAATTCGGACTGGGCCATTAGTCCAAGCCCATCCACTACACAGGGCCACACCCAGGCCCGCACAGGAGCCCAGGCGCAGGCCCAGTAACCCGGCCCAGGTCAACAGCCCAGGAGAGTCAACCCGGTCCAAGGCGTCAAGCCCAAACCCGCGGGTCGGCTCATTCAGGTCGACCTGGACCCGTTTGCACAGTCGGGTCACCAGCACCGGGCTCACCTCGTGAGCTGCAGCAGCACGGATCGACACGCGACGGGACGGAACGACACCGGCGACTGCGAGAAGACGGGGAAGGGCGTGACGGCGGCACAGACGGAGGCGGCAGCTGTTGGTGCATCCTGCAGCGGTGTCGGCGAGCAAGGAAAAGAGGCGGGTCCGACGGTTGCTCGTCGGGTCTGCGGTGAGGAAGGCCGGAGAAAGGAAGAAGGAGGGCGGCGTGGCTCGGGCGGCGTGCTACGGTCTTGTCCCTGCTGCGTGGCGGTGCGAGCAAGGAAGGGGAAGGGACGGGTGGCGGCAGGCGGTTCTCGGCCACGGGTGGTTGGTGGCGGCAGGAGAGGAGAAAAAAGAAAAGAAAAGAAAGAAAAATAGGAAGGAGGGGAAAATGGGGTAAACGACGGCGTTTCTGGGTGGTGTGTGTGTAGGGAAAGAAAAAGAAATAATTCACGGGCTACAACTGGCGATGCACGGGTGGCACAGTCCACTTACAAGCTTCACAGTGAGTGGCGGCTGCCTCGTGCTGTGCAGCTTGTGGGTCGTGTCCCGTCCGGACCAGAAAATAACTAATTTACCCTCTTGACTTAATTTCTGGCCCGATAACTCGGGGTTAATCCCGACTTTTCTGAAGATTCCTGGACCCGAAAAATTCCAACTTGGTCCGGAAAATCCGTAGAAAAATCCCGAGTGTGGGACAATGCTCGGTTTCGGAATCCGATGCATGAATTATCATAAATTAATTATCCAAGATTAATTTTAATACTAAACGACTGTAAAATAAATTATTACGGTACCGGTAAATAAGTAAAAATTACCCGGGCTGTTATAAATGTCATTGTTACCATCCAGTTAAACTCATTTTTACCATATCCGAATTTATCCCCGGTAAATACTTTACCCATACACCAAACTTCTACTTGGAATTATCTCTTTGGCTAATTACTCTCCATAATTCCATTTGTCCTAATCCTAATATCATCTTCCTTTATCTAACATCCCTTTGATTTTATCCTTTTAAGTTAATCATACTTATTTGTTTTTATCCTCCCATTTCCAACTATAAATACCCCTTCATTCCTTCACTTTCATACACTTACAACCCACCATAAACTTCACTCTCTTCTCATTCCATACACTTCTCTTCCAATCTCCCTCCATCTAAATTTATTATTCTCCTACATATTATTATCAAAAGTGTATTATTATTACCAAAGTTGTATTATTACCTTGATCAAGTTTGATCAAGTTTGTATTATTCCATCAAATAGTGAAAATCTCCCCCAATTTTATAACATGTTATCAGCACGAGTCTCTACTCTGTTAAGGTATTTATTTCTAAAAACTTTTCTTATTACTACTTTCATCCTTTCTATATATGTTATATATTCTTTATTATTATGCTATTATTATTGCTGAAAGATTTATCCAGTAAGCATATATATATATATATATTATATTCTTTATTATTATGCCATTATTATTGCCGAAAGATTTATCGAGTAGGTGTATATTATATCTATTATTATGCTTGTATTTAATTTATGTTTATGTTTTTATTTAAATTACAAATGAGCTCATAAAAGGCCCATTGTCTTTAATTTTCGGTTATTTATTGGGCTACAAAAAGGCCCATTATATTTAATTTCTCGTTTTCATTCACGTTTTGATTGGGCTCGTACAAGGCCCATTGCATATAATTTTCGCTTTAATTTCATTTACGTTATTCTTGGGCTCATATAAGGCCCATCGTATTTAATTTTTGGTTATTTATTTTTGACTGGGCTAATTTATAAAAGGCCCATGTTTATTTATTTTTAATTAAGTCTTTTATTTATTTAAATTTAGGAATTATGTTAATTGAAGGCTCTTAAAATTTCCGGAAGAAATTTGTTATGGGCATTGAATGCATTTTAAATGCAAATTGTCTGGCAGACGCAATAAAAAGCGAATATATAGCAAAGACTGGATGTCTTACTGCCAAAAGATCCCGCAGACCTTTGAGGAAAATTGAAGAAAGATGTTGTATGACCACCAGAAGGTGGATATTGTATGACCATCCGATGATGGATACTGTTATTATCTTGCTTACCCTGAAGGTGCAAGCCTGAAGCGCCCCGACCCGTATTTACCGTAACACAGTAAACACGTGCCGAAACTATTCATATTGATAGAACAGACAGTACAATGTGCAAATATTACACAACAGCAACTATTTAATACAACCGTCACCCATACTCGGGGACCATTATTCAATCCAGTCACAGTGCTCAACAGCAACAGCAGATAGTATCAGTAATATATATCACAGGAATTCAGCAACAAAGCATCATATATCACACAGCAGCGGAAGACTTATGCACATGCAGCGGAGGTATGGATCCGGAGTCAGGCGGAGAAGAAAGCAGCAGCCATCGAACAACGTACCTGAACTACGAAACAACTTAACCTACGGGATGAAACCCAGCAGGCGAGGGGTGAGTCCGAAGTGCTCACCGACGAAGGATAAACAGTGATATGCAAGCAACCGTAATACTTAAAAGCAATCACAGACAAGTAATACCATATCACAATAACTGAGCTAAGGCCAAAAGAATATTTATTAATATTACCAATTTTATCTTCCGGGCCCCCGTCACTGGACAAGCTAGGGTCGTACCTGGTTATCAACTAATCCCGGATGCTAGGTCAAAAACCAATCCACATCTCAAAACCCGGATATTTGGTATTATCCAAACCACTGGGTATTCGGTATACCCCAACCTCAGGCAACAACATGCCAACCGGATATTCGGCATATCCGAGCCACTGGGTATTTGGTATACCCTAACCACAGGCAAAAAGCCAAACGGATATTCGGCATATCCGAGCCACTGGGTATTCGGTATACCCTAACCACAGGCAAAAGCCAAACAAACCAAGTAACCGACCATAGCATCCCAAAATTAATTTTCAAACCATCGGGTCGTACCACTACTTTCCACATGACAATTATATCATCAACTCAAATCAATTCCAATTCCAATTTCATATTCCAATTTCTTTTTCTCAATTTCCACAGCCAATAGTTCAACATCAATCACAGCATATTATCCACAGAATCAATATCACAGTCCAAAAGCAACAATAATATCCATAGCAGATACTCAGCCAACAATTAACAATTCAGCAGTTCAATCGAACAACAAAGCACACAAAGTATTACAGGCAACCTAACAAGGGTTATCCATCCTCACCTTAGCCGATATTCAATTATGGAATTTTCCAGCAAGTTCCAAGTCCGTTTCCTCAGCAAATTGCTCGTTATCAACTCCTATATCAATCACATAGTATGCACACATAAGATGGTATGCAAATGCCATGCTAATACTGTATACCGGAAACTAAATATAAACTCGGCTCGGTTACTCCCCCGGATTAATTTTTCCATTATCATCGTCATTTACCATTTACTTCAAGTGCCAAAATACCATTCTACACTTACTCCTATACCCGGATATTATTCCGGTATAATACTTTGAAAATACCCTTTCCGTAGTTATTTCCTAGGTATGTACTTTCCAAAATACTATTTCTACAAATTATTATTCACCTTATATATGTTCCCAAAATTATTTTCCATATACCATATACTTCCCCAAAATTTATATTTCCCCATTAATTCCACAATCATATTTTTCTTTCCCAAAATTAATTTTCCAGAATTATTATTCTTTCTTTTCTCTCTTTTTTAATTAAATTCCGGACTGGGCCAATGGTACTAGCCCACATCCAAAAACCCAGTAGCCCAACTAACCAACCTAAAAGCCACAGCCCACAACCCAAATCCAAAGCCCAAACCCCTTCAGCCCAACCTCATCACACAAACCCAAACCCAGAACCCATCATGCAACCCGGGTCGACCCATGACCCAGACCCACAAACCGGGTCACAGCTCACCTTGAGCTCCACGGGCGGCGAGGACGGGTCAAGGCGGCACGGCAACGATGGCAAGGCGTGCGCGACGGTCTGCAGGCAGGGGAAGAGGGCGAGCACGACGGTGGCGGTCCAGCAAGACGAGGAGGAGCGAGGGGCGGCGGTGTCGCGTCGTCGGATCCGTTGGCTCGTCGACGGGCTCCTCGGGATGGCGTTGGGGTGTGGACGGGATGGTGGCAGCGTCTTGAGGTGGAGGAGAAGGGCTGCAGGGAGGAGCTCGGCGCCGGCAAAGGGAAGAGAGGAAAGGAGAGGGGAGGAAGGCGGCGACTTGTGGCGGTGGCGGCTCGGCGGTGTGGTTCACGGGAGGAAGAAAACGAAAAAGAAAAAGAGCGGAAAGGAGATGGCGATGACGTGGCTCGGGTGATAGGCGTTGGTGTGTGTTGTTTTTGTTTTTTTTTCTTTTTCTTTTTTTTCCTTTACTGGTTTAGATTGGCAGTAAGTAGTTTGTGGATTTTGAAGGTGAGGCAGTGAAGAAGAAGTTGCAGGTGATGGCGTGCTCTAGGTAGGCAGAAGAAGAATAATTTTATAGACAGCAAAAGTCATTGGTATATCACAAGTGTAATAGGTAGTTCACAGGTTGAATAGGGATTGGCGGCTGAATAATTGAACTTCAATTATGCAGTTACTATGCTGCATGTGAAGTATGACCCACCAGGACCAGAAAATATCCAATATACCCACTTGTCTTATTTCTAGTCCGTTAACTCGAGGGTAAACCCGGCTTTTCCGAATATTCCCGGACCTAGAAAAATTCCAACCTTGGTCCGTAAAATCCGCAGAAAAATCCCGAGCGTGGGACAAGGCTCGGTTTCAGAATCCAAAGCTCGATTTACCACAATTTAATTACCCAAGATTAAAAATCAACGGTAAATTACTGTAAATTAACTTAAACAGACCCGGTAAAAATGAAATTTTTACCTGGGCTGTTACAAAGCCAGTATATATTGAATAATTTTAATTTATTTTTTAGTTTTATTATTATGTGCTATTTTATTTTATTTTATTTATTTTACAGCATTTTATCATCGTTTCTAGAATAATGGCTCAGGCATTTGTCCTGAAGAATATACAAGTTGACATCCAAAGGGGAGAATTATATGTGTGGATGTCAACTATTTCACATAACATGTGATAGTATCATCTCGAAATAAAAAAAATTAATACGCTCCAGAAGAGCATAAGTTTGAATATGTTCTTGAAGAACGCATCCTTTACTATGATCTAGAAGATCATATATTTTGCGCTCTGAAAG
Source organism: Turnera subulata (assembly GCA_028386065.3). Lineage (NCBI taxonomy): Eukaryota > Viridiplantae > Streptophyta > Magnoliopsida > Malpighiales > Passifloraceae > Turnera > Turnera subulata. The sequence goes on from JAKUCV010005258.1 coordinate 143,537, forward strand.
AGCTAATACTCTTGAAGAGTACAGAAACCCCCATTTACAGTAGTAAAAGAGATTATTATAGATCCCGTTGAATTGACTCTACTCTATTCCCTGAAGCGAATAAGACAGTATAATTAATTGTGCTTATGGCCCTGGATGAGGTTTTAATGGCAAAGGGAAAATATACATATTATTATTGCATAATGGATCCATAACAGGAGAACATTCAAAGAGGAATTGTCCTCATACATAAGTTTATACAGATATTTATCTATTGGGTACAACATTGACTCTAAAACTCTGAGCCTCGTTGTTGATGTTGACCCTAACACTGTCGTTCCAGAAGAACCACATACCACCCATGTTGTTTTCTCCAGGTATCTCAAACCGATTCGTTGCAGGAAAACGGAGTGGGATTACACCTTGATTTTCTCCTGCTTGCCACAAAGTCTCAGTAATCAGTACCATGTTGGGCTTGTACTGATTCTTCAGATCCCTTAAGGTACGCACAAAATCTTGGGATCTTCTTGCTACACCCATGCAATTCCATAGTAGAAGTCGTACCTTAGGCCATGTAGGTGGTAACCCAGTCACCCTTGGGACGCTCCGAGCCATCATGGAAACCTGATAATAACTGCTTTGATTTAAAATTTGACATGAAGGCTCTAGCTGAAATTCCTGCAGTCTATTAGATATGAAAAACATAATAGAGTTAGCCGAGCCATAAAAGGAAGCCCTTAGATTGCTTTGGTCCT